>PVKA01020611.1:16947-40213 GCA_004027165.1 Ctenomys sociabilis
TTTTTTTTTTTTTTTTTTTTTTTTTTTTTTTTTTTTTTTTTTTTTTTTTTTTTTTTTTTTTTTTTTTTTTTTTTTTTTTTTTTTTTTTTTTTTTTTTTTTTTTTTTTTTTTTTTTTTTTTTTTTTTTTTTTTTTTTTTTTTTTTTTTTTTTTTTTTTTTTTTTTTTTTTTTTTTTTTTTTTTTTTTTTTTTTTGCAGAGGTTGAACTCAGGCCCTTGCACTTGCCAGGGAAGCACTTATTCTACTGAGCTATCTCCCCGGCCCCTATCCTTGGTTCTCTTTATGTCATATTCTATTCACTGATTTATGTAAGTGGAGCCATCTACACATCCTGGGACAAAAGCATAGTCACAGTTTATGACTTTTTAATACTTTGTTGAATTCTGTTTATAAGAATATTATTGAAGAGTCTTTCTTCTATTTTCATAAGACATAGATATTTGTCTGCAGTAGTTATTTCTCTCTCTCTGTCATTCCTCCCTTGCCTTTCCTTTTTCTCCCTCTTTCCTTTCTCCTCCACCCTGTGTGTTGTTCCCTCTCCCCTCTCTTCTCTCTCCTTTCATCTTCTTTTTCCTCTCTCATCTCCCCTCTCCTCTTTTCTCTTCCCTTCTCCTCTCTTCTCCTTTCATCTCCTCTCCTCTTCTTTCTTTTTCCCTTCTCTCCTGTCTCTCTTCCCTACCTGCTTTTGGTATTACAGTAATACTGGTTTCATATGAAGAATATGGAGGCACCCCTTCCCTCTCTTTCATGGAAAAATTTGAAGAACATCAGTATTCTTCTTTAAAGATCTGATGAAATTCAAGAGCAAACCCACTGGGTCCTGGAATTTTCTTAGTTGGTAGAGATTTTGTTAGTATTCCAGTCTCATTGCTTGTCGTTGATAGGTTTTTATATCTAGGTTCAGTTTTATATGCATTAAATGTGTCTAAAAATATATCCATTTCTTCTTGACTCTCCATTTTTCTGGAATATAAGTTTTCAAAATAGTATTCTGTCTGCTATTGTTTTATTGAGGCTTTTTGCATCTATGTTCTTTAGGGAGATTAGCCTGCATACTCTTTTTTGGTTGGGCCTTTCTTTGGTTTGGTTATCAAAGTAATAGTTGCTTCCCTGAATGAGTTTGGGGAAATTGCTTTCAATTTTATTGAAGAGTTTTAGAAGAGTTTGTATTAGATCCTCCCTAAATTTCTTGTAGAATTCAGCTGTGAATCCACCAGGACCTGGGCTTTTCTTTGTTGGTAGATTTTTTATTGATTTTTAATTTCATTGGCTGTTATTGTTATCAATATAAGCCAATGATATTCAGAATTTTTATATCTTCTTGATTTAGCTTTCATAGTTCATATGAATCTAGGAATCTGTCCATTTCTTCTGTATTTTCCATTTTGTGAGAGTAAAGATTTTGGAAATAGGTATTGATAATCTTCTAAATTTCTATAGGGTTTGTAGTGATTTAACCCTTTTCATTCCTCCTAGCATGAATTTTAATTTTTTCTCTTCTTTAATGAGGTTGGCTAGTGGTTTATCAGTTTTATTTATTCTTTCAAAGAACCAACTCTTCTACTCATTAATTCTTTTTATTTTCTTCATCTCTATTGCAGTTCTTTCTGCTCTGATCTTTATAATTTCCTGCCTTCTTTGGGCTTTGAACTTGACTTGCTTTGCTTTTTCTAGGACTTTGAGGTGCAGCATAAGATTCTTTATTTGGGATCATTCTGTTTTCCTGATGTTAGAGTTTATCTGTATAAATTTCCCTCTTAAGACAGATTCTATTGCATCCCACAGGTTCCAGTATGCTGTGTCTACATTTTTGTTAGATTATGAATATTGCTTAATTTCATCCATGACCCATTGATTGTTCAGGAGCATATTATTGATTTTACATGTATTTGTAGTTTTTGCTGTTTATCAATAATTTCTAGTTTCATTTCAGTATAGTCAGATAATATGCATTGAATCATTTTGATTTCTTTGAATTTGCTTAAGCACATTCTATATACTAGCACATGATCTGTTTTGGAGAACATCCCATGTGCAGCTGAGAAAAATGTGTATTCTGATGCTGTTGGATGGAGCGCTCTCAGAAATGACTAAGTCCATTTCTTCACAAGTTCAGTTTAGTTCTGTTATTCCTTTGCCCATATTCACATTGCTTTCCCACTGTAGGATCCCTGCTTTTCTCCTTTGCTTAACTTCTTGCTCTCCTTGGCTATTCTCTTCTGTTGTTGAACTTGTGGTCATTCATCTTTGTCTCTTTCTAATGTATCTGTCAGTATTCTTTGTAGGGTTGGTTTGATTGTCATGAGTTTCCTCAGTTGTTGTCATTGCAGTATCTAATCTCTCCATTAAATTTGATAGACAGTTTGGCAAGACACATCAATCTGGGTTGCAAGTTGTTTTCTTTCAGGACCTCAGATATCTCACTCCAAGCTCTTCTTGATTTGATCATCTGTGTTGAGACATCTACTGTGATTCTGATGGGCTTTCCAGTATAGATGATGTGTTTCTTCTCTCTAATAGCTTTTACTATTCTGTTCTTTTGTTCAATTTCAGGGATCTTGAATATTATGTGTCTGGGTGATTATTTATTTTTATTATGGCTAGCTGGAGCTCTGTATGCTTCCGTTATCTGTATATCAGATTCTTTTCCCATGCTCGGGAAATTTTCTGCTTCTGCAAAACACTCTTTTTATGTCTTTTGTATCATTTCCATATGTTTTTTTGATATCTATTAATTTTATATTATTGCTCTTTACATCATCTTGCAGCTGTTGTATTATTATTTCCTGTTCTCTTGTTATTTTTTAAGACATGTTCCTTTCATGTTCACTAGCTGCCATGCTATCTTCAAGGTCTGAATTCTATCTTCTGCTTCATTCAAGCAGTTTTTCCAGCTTTCAATGAAATTCTTAATGTCTTAAATATGTGCTTGAATCTTTCACGCATTCTAATTCTTTCCTATATTGCTCATTCATTGGTTCCATCGTTTTCTTCTATTTTTTACCTGTGTCTTCCTTAGATGTATTGAACAATTCTTTCATGATTGCTGTCATTTCCTTTTTTGTCTGAGAGATTATTTCTGATCCAATTTCCTCCATAGCCTGTTGGAGTTGTTTCTTTACTTCAGTTGCTATCATTTCAGAAATTTCAGGTGTGTGTCCCAAGTTCTTCTATGACCTTGTCTCCTGGACTTGTTTGGGGTGGGCTAAAGGTGCAAGATTGCCTTTTGTTCCTTCTTTTTGTCGTTTTATGCAGTAATGCTAGATGGGTGGGGAGCAGGTCAGCAAGGCTTTCCAGAGTGTGGAATAGCAGGGTAGGCTCACCAAAGCTCCTAGGGCCAATGTGGTTTCTACCTCATTAAGGAGGGAGGAGCAAGATGCAGTTCAAGAAGGATCTGACGATGATGAATGCAGGCAGCTGATGTGCAAGGCTCTCTTGATGGTGGATTGGCACAGGGCAGTGCTCCGAAAGGCTCCTGCAGGCTGTCGTGGCAGTCAGTACTTGCTGGTGACCTTCAGGGCAAGGAGGGGCCACCAACTCAGCAAAGTCCAGTGGAAGGCAGGTCTCTCTGGCAGTCTTCAGTGCAGGCAGGGACCTCAGGACTCAGCAAACTCCAGCGGGAAGGCTGAGGGGTGGGGCTAGGGCTGCCGAGTTTCCCTGACTGTCTCAGATTCATTCTTTATATTGTTTTTTAGTCTCTATTTCATTAACTTCCAGTCTGGCCTACATTATTTCTTTCCTTCAACATCATTTGAGTTTGGTTTCTGTTTAGTTTTCTAGGACCTTGAGGCTTATTTGGATGTTTGGCATTGCCCTTTTTCTAATGTAGGTGCAGCCATAGCTATATATTTGCCTCAATTTCTTTCACAGGTTTTTGATATATTTCAATTATCATTTGTTTCTAGGAGGTTTTATATTTCCCTCTTGGTATCTTTATTGATTCACTATTCAAAAGTGTTTTAGTTTCCACATATTCAATTTCTGTGATTTCTTTTGCTGTTGCTTTTTACATTTCATTGTAATTTGATAGAGTGCATATGAGTTTTTATGTATTTATTACTAATTGTTTTATTAACATAAACTATGTTCTGTTTTAAAGAACACTCTTTGCACTACTAAAAAGGATATGTGGGCTGGTCAGACAGCCCAGCAGATTAAAGCACCTGTTTGGGTAAGTGCAGGGGCCTGGATTCAATCCACAGTATGCTATATCAGATCTGCCCCCAAGGCGCGCTGAGATGACAACTGAGACTGGGCGTGGTGGCACACACCTATAATCCCAGTGCTTTGCTGGTTGAAAATAGGAGAATCGCTGCAAATCCAATCTGTGTAGTGAGACCCTGTAGGCCCTGTACTAAATACATAAAAAATAAAACCAAATAGATATGTATTGGGTTGTTGCGCAATAGAATGCTCTATAGACTTTTGTTAAGTCCATCTGATATGTAGTGAAGTTTAACTCTGATCTTTCTTTGTTGAATTTTTGGTTTGGTTGAGCTATTCAGGCCAGTGGGATACTGAAGTCACCCATGATGAACTCATTATATCATCATGGTTTTTAATAATAAAATGGATGTCAATAGATTTGGTACACTGATGTTGAGTGTATAAAAAATTGGTTTTTTTTTTTCCCTTGGTTATTTTTCTTTACCAAGGCATAGTGGCCTTACTTGTCTTTTCTAATTTTAATTTGAAATCTACTTTGTCAGATATACAGAGAGCTACTCCTGTTTGTTTCTGGGCTTCAACTGCTTGGAGTGTCATCTTACATTCTTTTACTTTTGGTCTGTGTATCTTTGCATGTGAAGTGTGTTTCTTGCAGGAAACTCACAGTTGATTCCTGGTGGATTTTTTTGTTTAATGTATTTTGTTTTTACAGAGTTTTACTATGCAGCTCAGACTCATGGTGATCCTCTTGCTTTCAACCTCCCCTGGGATTATAGGCATGCACCATTATGCCCATACTCTGACTGGCTCAGCTCACTGGAGGAGCAGCTGGTACTGCATGTGGTATTGAACAGCGGTCCCTGTGCTTGCCTAAGCAGTTGCTTTAGCTCACTGAGCCATCTTACTGGATCCTTGTTTGTTTTTTATCCAATCTGCTAATCTGTGTCTTTTACTTGGAGCATTAAAATCATTTACAATGTGTGTTTTTATTGAAAGGCATGTATTGATCCTGTCATTGTTGTGTTTCTAGTATTTGATTCAATTCTAATTTTCATTCTTGTATGTACTCTCCCAATGACAATTTTTCTTTCCCTTGGTCTTCTGGTTTTGATTGTTCTCTTCCTCTGTATTTAGGGTTCCTATGAGTAATTTCTGAACTGCTGGTTTAGTAGTCATGAGTTTCTTTAATTTGTATTTATCTTGTGAAGTTTTCGTTTCTCCTTTGATTTTGAAGGATAATTTTGTCTAACCTGAGTTGGTAACTATTTTCTCTCAAGGTTTGAAACCCATTTTTTTAAGCCCTCTTGCTCTTAAAAGTTTCTGTTGTAATATCTGCTGTTACTCTGGTGGGCTTGCATTTAAATTATTTTCTCTAACTGCTTGTAATATTCTTCTTTGTTCTGAATATTTTTGACAATTTGACTATGATTTGTCATGGAGTGATTCTTTTTCTGTTCATATCTACTGATGATCTAAATGCTGCCAGTAAACAGCATGGTATTCATTTCATTTCCAGATGTGGGGAAATTTCAGCTATAATTTTAGTCAATAGGCTTCCCATGCCATTAGCTTTTACTTTCTCACTAATTTTGTGGTCAGTGAGTCTTAAATTTCTTCTTTTAGAGTTGTCCAAGAGTTTTTTTGTTTTGTTTTGTTTTGTTTTGTTTTGTTTTGTTTTGTTTTGGAAAGGGGGATTGAACTCAGGCCCTTGTACTTGCCAGGGAAGCACTTATTCCTCTGAGCCCTCTTCCTGGCCTCATCCAAGTATTGAATAATATTTTCATTATTTCTTATTCTTTTTCTTTATTGTCATCCCAATGTCCTAGTACAATCACTTGGCCTTCAAGTTCTGTTGTACTTTCTTCTGTATCAACTAAACATTGCTGAAGCTTTCAGTTGAGTTTTTATTTGACCAATTGAGGATTTTATTTCTAGGATTTATGTTTTGTTCATTTCCAGAATCTCATGTCTTTATTGAAATGCTGTTTCACATCTTGCATTGCCTTCTTTGAACAAGTCAGGTGTTCATTTGGGTCATCTTGGACCTCATTGATTGTTTTAATGATTAATTCATTTAACTGCTTCTTTGATCACTTTGATCATTTCAACTATCAGTTTTAAAAATTCTTTTTCTGAGAACTTCTATCCAAGACATATAAAGAACTGAAAAATATCAAATCCTTCCAAATTCAAAGACCTAATCAAAACATGGACATCTGAAATGAATACATGCTTCTCAGATGAAAAAATATGAAAAGCAAATAAATACATGAAAAAATGCTCACATTGCTAGTCTTTCAATAGATGAAAATTAAAGCAACACTGAGATTCCATCTCATCAGTTGTCCACTCTAGGGGCCCAAGAGAGATTTTTGAGGGTGAGGTCCCAAGGCCAAACAATGCATGTGTGCAAGACATCAACAACAGCAGGCAGCAGGGAGCACAGCACAGTGCCGTAGTGAGAGTTTCTTGTCCTTATTGTAGAATTCTTATACAGGTTTTTACTGCATATTTACATCCCTGTATAGTGCCATTAGCAAGTGCATGCAAGCCTACCTGTGCTAAGTCAAGGTTCCATAACTGTATCCGGCTGTACACCTGTGCTAGACAAGTGAGCCCACATCCTCAGGTGGCTTTAGATGTGCCTGAACTTTGAAACAATCTGAGTAGTTCTCCATATCCCAACCCCTCAAAGGTTGGAGGTATATAAATGTAACATTCTGTATGTAACAAGGCACAAGTAGGTATAATTAACAACAACAACAACAAAAATCTGTGGTCTTGGAAAACCACTTCATCCATAAACAACATCAAAGCCTGATGCCTAACACTTAAGGCCTGAGCCATATGCAGAGTAAGGACTTCAACCTGGAGGGCTAGGTCGATGATCCTTGCGTCTGGTCAGATGCTATTTCTAGCAGCATCACATATGCAGCAGTCAATATTTTTGATCAGATGCTAATCCTAGTAGTCAGCCACTGCAACGCCTGGTCAAGGTGTCTGCTAAGTCATTGCCTGGCTACAGCATGGGAATAGGACTTATGTCCTGAACCACGATACCCTACAAGGTCAGTCTGCTAGCCACACTCCCATATGTCTCAGCATAGGTCAACAGCCCAGAAGGGATAGTGCTCTGTCACTCTATCTGAACTGGCAGCCTGTTAATGATGGTCCAACTGTCCATACACTCATGTAGGGGTTCTTCTTCATCTCACAAGCAGTCACACTGCCTGAAACTCTGCCTGTTGCTTGGCCTACCTGTCTGGTTTCAAGCCAGAGCACTTCCACACTGGGCTGGACAGTGGTTACTCCCCACAGAGGGGTTGGGTCACAGCTAGAACCATCAGTATATCCTGCATCATCCAGTGACCCCTCTTTCCATTCTGTGTAGGGACTAGTGGTCCTGGCCTGTAGTCTCTGGGCCTTGTACATCATAGGTTTCCACACCATTGCTTCTTCAGCTAGCCAAGAAAAGAGACCTGATTTGGAAGGTACATCCCCAATGCATAAGATTGGGGATCTTGTCACTCCACTCTTGGGATGAGCTGTCCACAGGCCTATCCCCTTCTATGTGTCCCATGAGCCCTCACAGACATGCAGAGCGGTGTACAATGCTGCTATTTCTCAACCAGGTAATGCCAGCTCTCAGCTCCCTTCTACAACTGTGACCAAAGGCCACAGCTATATCCATACTTCAGGATAAATGGCAGGTTGGGGTCAATGACTAATAGAGCTTGCACCTTTGCAACAGCCCTCTCTGAGTCCTGAACAGCAGCTTCCACTGCATCTATCCTTCTGCATCTGTCCAGTCCCATGATGTACTCCTTTTGGTCATCTGGTCTAAAGGGTACAGCGAGCTAGCTAGGTGTGGTACCTCCAAAAACCTAGAAAGCCCACATATGCCTGTAACATGCATGTTGTCATGGGTCTAGTCTTACCCAACCATAAACACCCAAGAATCTGACAGACAAGCCATGTCCTTGAACCTTGCCTTTGTTCATAGTCTACTCCCATGCCACCAATGCTTCCTACAGACTGTGCATGGTGGCTTTCAAATCTGCAGGACAATCAGGTTAACTGATCATCAATACACAGTGTGGCTTGCCCCAGGTGGACAGGTCTTGGGCCACTGGGCCGTGAGACAAAGTTGGGCTATGCAGATAGCCTTGTGGTACCATCTGGAAGGTAGCCTTGCAGTATCATCTGGGAGGTCCACTGCCTTCTCTTCCAGGTCCAGCCTCAGGGTGAGAATTTACAGACATTTGCCATCCTGGGTGGCTTCTGCATGGACCAGACCAAAGGGCTCTGTGCATCATTCCTGCTTTTTCCAATTTCAATCAGTCTGTCCCATCTCCTTGTGGCCTCCAGAAAGCCAGTACTGCCTCACCCGCACAATCCAAATGGCCTTCAAGAGAACCAGCAGTGCCTGGCATTGATGGCCTCAGACTAGAGTTTAACCACACAAATTCACACCTGGAATTCTCCCTGTGTCTTAAGCTGAGTACCAGTCAGTGTGTCCACCCCCAGTATGTACTTAGCAACTGGGGAAATGAACATCATACAGGCATGGAGGCTAGCACATGATACCCAAAGTCACCTGGGCCTTCTGGACCCTGATGTGGCGACCTCCATGCCCTTCCATGCACACAGTAGGTCCCATAAAATGGTCTGGGCTGTCATGTATTAGTATTGAGTTAGCTCCAATATCTATCAATGCTAGTGCAAGCCATACATTTTGGGGGGACCAGTAAATAACAATTCCACACAAGGCTTCTGGTCTCCAGGACCCCTAAGACTCAGGTACCTCAGCCTGCCTCTTCATCAGGACGAAAGATCAGTAGCACTTCTTCCCACTTCACTGGGGCTGCCGTGGCCTTCTGGTCCTGGCCTATGGGCCAGTACTGCTGCTCAGAGCATAACAACCTCCACAAATCAGCGACACGTCCAGAGGCTGCCCATCTGACTTATCTGTGGCTCTGCAGACGGCCAGCAGTCCCATCCAGATCTGGAGCTGACTGACCTTCAGTGGTCTGGCAGCCTGTCCTGGGGGGGACATCCCCATTCACTCAGCAGAGACCCCTTGTTTTTCTCCTTTGCAAATACAGTTTTACAGATCTCACCTTGCCCAGGCACTTTCTTTCCATGTCTCTCAGTCTGGCCCAGGCACCACTGCATTGTGTATTGGGTGATCTCTAAAAGAGGCTGGTGGGGCTGCCACTGACCCGAGCACGCCAGCCGGCCTGCTTACCAGGACCATGCCCTTCATGCATGCCATCAGCAGCTGTTTGTCTGAGCTATGGTACTACAATGTGCACATCACCTTCTGCAGGTCTGTTTCACATAGCACAATAATCAAGTCTAGATGTGACTTGTGTGGGCAGGTACCTGGACTCTCCCAATTGAGGTGAGCCACTTCCATGCTAAGAAACTATTTATAAGAAAGGACAAAATGTAATGGAGAAGGGGAAAAGGAAGGGAGGGAAAAAGAAAAGATATATTTATACACAAGATAGCTAAGATAACTAGGTTTTCTTAGTTCATGAAAAAGAAAGGGTCTTGCTAATGTTGCTTGGATGTGGAGTGGCTAACGCTGTAGACTAATCACACGTGTAGGGTGGGAGCAAAGCGAGCCGTGAGGACAAAGTGCGGCCAAGATGAGCCGGTGAACAAGGTGCTCCAGCGGGGAGATCCCCAACACCAGCCGAGCCAGCAGTTGCTAGGCAGAGGGCGTCAGGTGACGCTAGCTTGTTCTGCCTATAAGAAGTGTGCTGCACTCCCGAGCAGTTCCTTTTCTCCAGAGGGAGAGCAGGCTCCGCCTGACCTCAGCTTTTCCTTCCCTGACTCTTTCCTTTGCTTCTTCTTCCTCCACTGTGTTCTACCCTGAGAATTTCA
This sequence comes from Ctenomys sociabilis, assembly GCA_004027165.1. Lineage (NCBI taxonomy): Eukaryota > Metazoa > Chordata > Mammalia > Rodentia > Ctenomyidae > Ctenomys > Ctenomys sociabilis. Next base: position 27,006 of record PVKA01020611.1, read on the forward strand.
AGAGCTGCACAAGCCCTGGCAGTCATGTCTACATCCCATACTCTGAATCAAACTACTGCAAAGATAACGGTACGTGGCGCATTAATTATTGTAACTGTAAAAATAATAATTATTATTATTATTATTATTATTATTGTAACTCTCCTACTAACCTGTTTTGAAACTCCCTTTTATTTTTATTTATTCATCTTTAAAATTAAAAAAAAAAAAAAAATCAGGAGGAGCACGAGAAGCTGTCTACCCAGCAGGAATCCCCATGAGGGAGCGTATCTCTACCCACGTGGGGCAGGCAGGTGTCCAGATCAGCAATGCCTGTCGGGAATTTCACTGCCTTGAACATGGAATCCAGCCGGATGGTCAGATGCCTAGTGACACACCCCTTGGTGGTGGGGACAACTCAGCCAACACATTTTTTCAGTGAGATTGGAGCTGGCAAGCCCACACCCCGAGCAGTGTTTGTGGACCTGCAGCCCATGGTGGTGGATGAAGTGCACACAGGGACCTACCTACCCACACTCTTCCACCCAGAGCAGCTGATCAGAGGGAAGGATGATGTAGCTAATAATTATGCCACTATACCATTGACAAGGAGATCATGGACCTGGTCCTGGACCACCTCCACAAGCTGACAGATCTGTGCACAGGCTTACAGGGCTTCCTCATCTTCCACAGCTTTGGAAGTGCCACTGGCTCCAGGTTTGCATCTCTGCTCATGGAGTGGCTCTTGGTGGACGACGTCAAGAAGTGCAAGCTGGAGTTTGCCATCTACCCAGCCCCCCAGGGGGCTACAGCTGTCGTGGAGCCCTACAACTCCATCCTGACCACACACATGACCCTGGAACACTCAGACTGTGCCATCATGATGGACAATGAAGCCATCTCTGACATCTGTTGACGCAACCTGAACATCGAGCATCCCACCTACAGCAACTTCAATAGTCTGATTGGGTAAATTGTCTCCTCCATCATGGCCTCCCTGCACTTCAACAGGGCCCTGAATGCAGACCTGATGGAGTTCCAGACCAACCTGTTGCCATACCCCCACATCTACATCCCCTGGCCACCCATGCACCAGCCATCTCTGCCGAGAAGGCCTACTATGAGCAGCTGTCCATGGCCAAGATAACCAATGCCTACTTCAAGACGGCCAATCAGATGTCCAAGTGTGGCCCTCACCTTGGCAAGTACTTGGCCTGCTGCATGTTGTACAGGGGGGACATAGTTCCCAAAGATGTCAATGCTGCCATCACTGCATCAGGACCAAGTGCACCATCCAGCTTGTGGACTGGTGCCCAACTGGATTCAAGGTGGACATTAACTACCAGCCCCTCACTGTGGTCCCAGGAGAGATTTGACCAAGATGCAAATATCTATCCCCACCGTCAAAAAATGAACTGAATATTACATTTGTTCCTTTGGGTGCAATTTTCAAACAGGATATAACTATTTGACTGCATCACCTGATATCTAGTCCTTCCAAAAGGCAAAATAACTGAATGAAAATATGAAACTAAACAAAAAAGAAATCCATTTCCTCATGTATAGAGAAGACCTTCTGATGGCTCTGATCTCTTAATTTGAGATTTAAATGATATAACCAAGGTAGCACACATAAGCATCCACTCAACAAATATTTGCTCAGCACCTATTATTCTCCGGGCAGCATTTTCACACTAAGCATCGTTAGCTCTGAACCAAAAGAAATGGGAGTTCTCATTCTCCACGAGAGTTGCCCCACTGAATGTTCTCCTGCATTTCCTCCTCCATTTGCTTTGAGCTCAACAAAGTGCATCTCATTGCCTTCGAACTTGCAGAAACTGGACACAATACCTCAAGTGAAACACCTACAAAAACTGTGAAGACAACTCAAGTGGGAGAATCTAGGATCAACTGAAATCTTCTTTGGCCCTGCAGGAATATAGGAAGGTACTATCCTATAGATTTGCATTTCCTGTTTGACTCTCCAGGTCCCTGAATTTGCAAAGCTGTTGAAAGTAAAGTCTGTCTCAGCTCAGTTTTCTGAACCTTCTCCCACACTGTCATCTCCCACTTGCTTCCTCCCCCTCTGTGCTGGCTTAATACCCTTCTTATCAGTCCCAGGAGCCTGAAGTTCCTGCAGGGTGAGGTGTGTATCAGGGTCATATTGTCATGACATCGTCCCTCTGCCAGGAACCCAGCCCTGTGCCTGGTGCAGGCCTACAACAAGAGGTTATTGGTCACTGCTAAAACACCACCAAGACCCAGAGAGGGACTGCCCCCTAGAGGGCAGGGCGCTGGAGTGCCCCTCCTCTGCCTGCTCCCACTGCTGCTCTGTGAAACCCACCAGAGTTGCTCTATAAGTAAATAGAAAATGCTAACCTTAGCATATTCGAGAGAGCATTTTAGCATGCCGCAATTAGGTTATCTCTTGGTTATTTATTTCTTTGGCTTGTTATTAGCTCTGCGCAGAATATTATTCTAATTATGTCAGCCCAATCAGCAGTATTGCATATCCAGGCTCATTTCCATTAGTTTGAGCTTTGTCTTTCACACTGTGATACTAATCCAATGAGACATCAAACATTGAGCTCGACCCCGGACGCCGAGGTCAGGCAGTTGTGCCCTTCCACTCTATTAGCACTCGGGCGTAATTGTGACTGTCAGCCCCACATGACAGATAGCATGAGGGCGGCCATCAGAGCACAAATGAGCAATGTGCTAATATATTATTTTGTTCTACAATATCAATATGTGTTTATTCAGGGCTCCTGTTAGCCAGCTCGAAACAGTCCCTTCGTGCAGTCACCCTAACTGTTCCACTCCCATCCGATCATGGCTTTGGGACATTTTACAGACTGTGATGGAAAGAAAAATAAAAATGCTGAGAAGGGGAACAGTGAAATTTTTGAACCTGAGCATTTCTTATAATGGCAGCAAGATGTTGGAAACCTCCAAAGCCAAAGGCAGATGCATCTTTCCAAGCTCCTCTGTGCTTTGCAGACCACTTTTATTCTCTCTTATACTAGACATTAAACCCAGGGCACTGAGCTGAATCCACAGACCTTTCTTCATATCTTATTTTGAGACAGGGTCTTGCTAAGTTACTACATTTCCCCAGCGGGTATCAAATGTGTGGGGTCCTCCTGCCTCAGCCACCCAGAGTGCTGGGATTACTGTCATGACCATTATGCTTAGCTTTGCTAATACTCCTGTAAACAGTTAGAAATCAATGTGCTGCTGGCCGATGGTATTTAAACAAAAATGAACTTGACTTGAGTTAGCCAGAGTTGGTAATCTCTAGGATCCTGTTCTTTGTTTTGTTTTGCTTTGTTTTTGAGAGCAAACAATTTAGTAAAGAGTAAAAATAAAGAGTAAAAAGGGCTGGAGAGATAGCTCAGTAGAATAAGCGCTTGCCTGGCAAGTGCAGGGTCCTGAATTCAATCCCTGGTACTGCAAAAGAAAAAAAAAAAGAGTTAAAAATAAATTTCTCAATTTGTATCCTTATTTTTGCTTTTTTTTTTTGTTTGGTTTTTTTTTTGTTTTGTTTTTTGTTTTTTGTCTCCATAATAAGGTAGACACCTGGCAATGAATTTTACCTGAGATTCTCAGAAAGAAAAATTGGGGGCTGGCCAAATAGCTTAGCAGATTAAAGTGCCTGTAAGCAGGCACAGGGATTAGGGGTTTGATCACTGGGCCTGCCTGGCCTGGACCCAAGGATGCACTGAGACAGCAATTGAGACTGGGCATGTTGGCATGTGACCATAACCCCAGCTCTTGGGAGGCTGTAAACAGTAGGATCACTACAAGTCTGAACTAGTAGTGAGAACCTGAACACCTTCTAGACCCTTCCCTAAAATACACACACAAAAAATGGAAAACCATCACTACTACTGCTCTATGATTGACACTCAGTATAAAATCTGAATTTCAATGTTAGTGCTGTAGTATTACTAATAGTTCCTTGTCTTAGATTTCAACATCTGAAGCACAGTGAGGGAAGCTGGCCTGGGAAGAAATCCAGCCTCGGATGGTGCCCGCACCCCCCCCCAACCGACCAGCAGGCACTGCAGATTCCAGGGGCGATTCTAGGCTGAGTTTCACTGCTTGTTCCTGAGCACCAGTCTCTGTCAGTCTTGTGACTTAAAGCTTTGGCAAAGATGAAGCTGGAAAGCATCCTAGCTTAAGTCCTCCCAGTATGCCAAGGGCAAAGCTGGGGTCCGGGCTACTGGCTTCCCCAGGTTGCCTACCCCTACTTTAAGCAGGCTAGGTCACTCCACGACAGTGTCATCCATACTCTGGCTCTGCTTCAGTCTTGGCACTCTGCCCAGGTTGACTTATCTATCTTCTGCAAACCATAAACTGTTCAGCAAATGCTTGCATATGCAAAGACATGCATTGGAAGAAAGAGGGGGATAAATCGCCCCTGACCTCTACAGACAGGTTCAATGAATTAAACCAATGTGTGTTAATTGAAAAACTGCTCTTTATAAATATAGATAAACTTTAGAAGACATAATTAAGTGCTCTTTAATAGCCTTTTTAGAGCTGGGCGTGGTGGCGCATGCCTGTAATCCCAGCACTCAGGAGGCTGAGGCAGGAGGATTGTTGGTGAGTTCGAGACCAGCCTGAGCTACAAAGTGAGCTTAAGGCCAGCCTGAACTGCAGTGAGACCCTGTCTCGAAAAGACAAAAAAAAAAAAAAAGCTTTTTTAAACTCACTGATGTTTTAAGTGACTCTTCGATGTATTTTTGTTCTATTGACTTGACCATTTTAAACCCAGACATATCATTTAATTTACTTTTACCTGAGAACTTCCTGCTTTCTTCAGAGGCCTTGATTACATGCCTGCCATGTAGGCTGTCCCATGTCAGTGCTTCCAGTTTCATACATATGGGTCACTGTTTCTAATATGAATGGAAGCAGAAGTTCTCATTTTTCCCTCATTTTATGTATTTGGTAGAGGGCCTCACTGTGTAGCTCAGACTTCATAGTGATCCTCCTGTTATCAGCCTCCCCAGTGCTGGGATTTCAGGCCTGTACCACCACACTGGACTTGGTCACCCACTCAGTATGCCTGGTGGGCATACAGAACCAGGGATCAAACCCTGGTCCCTGTGCTTGCCAAAGCAGGTACTTAATCCACTGAGCTATCTCACCAGCCCTAGAAGCTCTAATTTTGATCAACTGGACCAAGATGCTGAAAGCTAGCCCTAGGTAAGAACTGGATGCTATGACTCTGACATCCATGGATGGAACAGAGGCTTACTACACTTTAGGAACAGATTCACATTTCAAACTTAACCACCATCAGCTCTGCATCTGAAAGCAGCACATCAGCCTTGTTTGCAAAGCCTGAGGTCAGCAGAAGCGTAAGTAGAAACAGTAGGCCAACTCGAAGGCAAAGGGCCAGGCCCCCGAGATGTGGACACAAACCCTCTGAGTTCACCACACATTGTCAAGGAAGGTGTTGGGAGCAGTAAATAAGCCACTGGAGAGCCGGGCGTGGTGGCGCAGGCCTGTAATCCCAGCACTCGGGAGGCTGAGGCAGAAGGATTGTTGTGAGTTCGAGACCAGCCTGAGCTGCAAAGTGAGCTTAAGGCCAGCCTGAACTGCATAGGGAGACCCTGTCTCAAAAAGACAAAAAAAAAAAAAAAAAAAAAAAAAAATAAGCCACTGGAGTAAGTCAGGGTCTGCAACCTTTTAAGAGCAGTACATAGCAGCGCTGATCTCTGAACTCTGCTGTGCTATCCCTCACTGACCATATCTCTGCAGAGCAGCAAAGGCCGAGTGCCCATCTGTAGGTCTCTGTAGGAAAGGCCACCAGCCCTCAGTGCTGGTGGCCTGGCCACCACATGTGTGACGAAGCCTCTGCATTACACTCTGCTCCAGGCAAGGGCTGAAGAGCCAAGGTGTGGGGCCATTTAGGTATCTTCTAGGATAATCTGATGACACTGAGGGAACTGAAAATAGAATGAGAAGGCCAAAAGAAGCAGAAAGCAGCTGGCAAGACAGCAGAGAAAGCCAGCTTTCTGTTCTATCTTCCTTTGCCTTCCTGTCAGACAACAATAACAATAAACCAGATGGGAAACACTGAACACAGTTCCTGATTTTGCGAGGGGTGTGGATTCATGGCAGGTAAAGGGAAGAAAAGGATAAAGCGCGTTCAGTGCAGTCTGTAGAAGTCGCCACTCAAGTATGCACTCTTTCCATTTATAAAAGATGCATTTCAGCCCCTGGCTGAGTGTACATAATAATTAGTACTAATGAATACAAATGTTACTTACAACTCAATCTGTTTACAGAATCTCCCGTGTCATTCCGGGAAGAACTGAGTGTAAGGACGTGATACTCACTGTGACCTTGAGCTTGGCGATAACCCAGGGGTCACAGAAGCTAAGCATGATTAAGTCAGGCAGCGACAAACAAAGCCAGGAAGAGGCACAACCCATAGAATTCTAAAATATATACTTTATTTGTAATTGTACAAACTTGGGGATGTCATGTGATAATTTGACACATAATACAGTATATAGTAACCCCTAACATTAAAAAAATCTTATTGATAGAAATTTCAGACATCTGTATGGGATATGATATTTCAGAACACATGAATGCCATGCCCTGATCAATCCAGGATAGTGTTTCCAATTTCTTCTCATTCCTTACTGTTTGAAGACTCTGACTTTCTCTGTTTTATTTCTTTATAAAATGTACAATGGAATCCACAGAATTTGGCATTTCTAATCCTAGATTCAGTGACCAAAAAAAAAAAAAAAAAAGCCACATCCTTCTTTGTGGATATCTGATCATAGGGCACCATATTTAATTCCGTACAACCAGTAACTGGGAGATGTTTATGGTGGAAATTCAGAGAACAGTATCAGAAGTATGGGAGGTCTGACAAAAAGAGTAGAAAAGCGGTCTTATGGGTTAGCTTGCATTGTTTAAGCCCCTGCTCAGGCACACCCAGTCAAGTGAAGGGGACCACAGATCTATCCCCAGCTCCACATGCCTTACCAGACCCACTCTTGAGGCAGCCTGAGCCAGCCCCTTCCCAAAAAAGAAAGAAAGGAAAAGACCAAAAATATGAAAAGAATTGCACTTCAGAGCTTGCAAGGACATTGCCCTGCAGGAAAAGGAACAAAACACAGGACAATTTGGCATTTCTATGCCAGGTTAGGAAATGTCACCTGTTTTGAAGTTGTTCTCAATTATTCTTGATAACTTCAATTTTAGGTCAAAGATGGAAACAAGCCTCCCAGTTTCTGGAAAATTAAACTCAGTGCACAGAGGAAAACCACACACGTGTCCTTTGTGGCTGCCTGTCTGCCTGGCTCATCTTTGGGAAAGAACTGAAGAAGGCAAGAAAGGGAGTGGTAGAAAGAAGCGAGGAAACTTGTGAGCGTGCCGCACACTTCTTCCACCGGACCCTTCACCATATTCTGTGTCCCTGTCTTTGAAGCCACACCTCCAACCTACCTAGGAAGACCGCGAGGCCAGCTTCACACACTGCTGACCAGCCTCCGAATCTCAGCTTTTTCACTGACTGGCCACAGGTCTGTCCTTACATTTCCATGTGGGTGGAGCTGACTGGTGGAGACTCCAAGACCTACTACCTAGGACATTTGTGAAGAGACAGTAAGATAACCTGTAAGTACTCAATTTACAAATGTTTTATTTATGCCAAAGGCTAAAAATAGACCCATGCCTAACACCATGCACAAAATTGCAGTCAAAATGGATCAAAGATTTAAATATTAAAGCTGATACACTAAATCTTCTAAAGGAAAATGTAGGCAAAATCTTAGTCATAGGGGAGAAGGTAGAGAGTTTATGAACAAAAATCAAACTGCAGGGGAAATACTTCAAAGAATCAATAACTGGGATCTCATCTTTTTCAAAAGTTTCTGCATGCAAAAGAAACCACCAACACAGTAAAAACAAAACCATGGATTGGGAAAAAAAAATTATGGCCTACTGTCCCTTAGACAAAGGGCTTCCGTCTAGAATATATAAAAAATTTATTTTTGGCGGCCGGTGCGCGGCAGGAGGGAGGCTGCAGCGGTGCAGTGCTGTGCCGGCCGGCGGGGCTGCGGGAGTCGCGCGAGGGAGTGGAGCGTGGTGACTCCTCGCCGCTTCCGGGGCCCTGATCCAGATGCTTACATAGCAGAGTGACAGCAGCTGGCTATACATCTCAGCACTGAACCAGTTCCTCAGGTATCCTGGCTCTCGAAACTGCTATGGGAGATTGGATGACTGTTACAGATCCAGGTCTGTCTGCAGAAAGCAAAAATATCTCTCTATATACCTCAGAAACAAAGATGTCTCCATCAAGTTTATACTCACAGCAAATGCTATGTTCTTCAATATCTTTATCAAAAAATGTACACAGCTTTTTCAGTGCCTTCTGCACAGAAGAGAATATTGAACAAAGTATTTCATATCTTCATCAGGAATTGACTACTTCTGGGCTTTCTTCACTGTATGAAGAACCAAAAAGTAAAGAAGGAAAGAAAGAAACATAGTTGCTGTTTTAAATTGTATGAATGAGCTACTTGTACTTCAGTGCAAGAACCTTCTAGCTCAGGAAAATGTGGAAACACAAAATCTGAAACTGGGAAGTGACATGGACCATCTGCAGAGCTGCTATGCAAAACTGAAGGAACAACTGGAAACATCCAGGAGGGAAATTATCGGGCTTCAGGAGAGAGACAGACAGCTACAGTGAAAGAACAGGAATTTGCACCAGCTACTGAGAAATGAGAAGGATGAGCCATGGACGTGCTGAACTACGGTGGGCAGAGTTGATGGGGAAAGAGGCTCTCGGAGGACTAGTAAAACTAAAGCCAGGAACGAGGATGAAATGTATAAAATTCTCCTGAATGATTGTGAATACCGGTGGAAAGAAATCCTAACAGAAAATGCCGAACTTAAGGTTCTCCAGCAAATGAAAAAGGAAATAATCTCTTCTTTCTCCCCTAAAGAAGAAACCTAGAGAAAGAGCAGATGAGAGACAGGAGCTGTGATCTCTGATGTTGAAGAGGATGCTGGAGAACTGAGCAGAGAGGGCATGTGGGACCTTTCCTGTGAAACTGTGAGAGAGCAGCTTACAAACAGCACCAGGAAACAGTGGAGACTCTTGCAAAGTCATATAGAAAAGCTTGACAACCAAGTTTCGAAGGTACACTTGGAAGGTTTTAACGATGAAGACGTGATATCACAACAAGACCATGAGCAGGAAACTGAGAAACTGGACTTAGAAATTCAGCAATGTAAAGAAATGATTAAAACACAGCAGCAACTTTTCCAGCAGCAGCTCGCTACTGCGTGTGAAGACGATACCACTTCATTGTTTCGAGACTATTATTTGCTGGAAGAAAAGGAATGCCTTAAGGAAGAGTGGTCCCTTTTTAAAGAGCAAAAGAAGAATTTTGAGAGAGAGAGATGAAGCTTTAAGGAGGTGGTGATTCACCTAGGGCTAGAGAGAAAGGCATTTGAAGAAGAAGGAGCCAGTTGTTTAAAGCAGCAGTTTTTAAATATGACTGGTTAAAGCAGCAGTTTTTAAATATGACTACCTTTGACCACCCAAACTCAGAAAATGTGAAACTTTTCAGTGCCTTCTCAGGAAGTTCTGATCAAGACAATCTTCCAGTGCACTCAAGGCCACAGCACAAAAAGTCCTCCAGCACATCTAATGGGTCTTCAGTTTGCACATCTAAAATGACAAAATCTCTGCCTGCTTTGGACTCTTGCCAGACACGTTCCTGCATATCAGAACATAGAAAAACGTTCTGTGGTGCATGATAAGAAGGAAGAACCCTGAGGTCCAGTCTTGGCCTCCACCCCTGGGGGATCGTCTTGAAAGCCCATACTCCAGGGAGGGCGTGGCTTCTGCAGGGTGCATGCCTGGAGTGCTGTGAGGTGACAAGACTTTCTGTGATTGCCCTTTTGTACAAATCTTTAGAGTCTTCTTCCTTATGTACACTGTGTTCTTATTGCTAAAGTGGATTTAAAGTAAGCTTGGATATGGAACTCGAGTAAATATGTTTTTCACTAAAAAAAAAAAGAATTTATTTTTAAAATCTGGCCTCCAAAATTCAAAGACCCAATCCAAAACTGGACATCTAAGATGAATATACACTTCACAAATGAAAAAATACGAGTGGCAAATAAACATAAAAACATTCAACATCATTGGTCATTCAAAAGGTGCAAATTGAAACAATGCTGAGATTCCATCTCACCCCAGGAAGGACGGCTATCATCAAGAAGTCAACCAATAACAAATCCTGGAGAGGCTGTGAGGCAAAGGAACCCTTCTCCACTATTGGTGGGAATGCAGGCTGGTACAACCACTACGGAAATCAGTGTGGAGCTTCCTCAAAAATCTAGGCTTGGAAGTACCATTTAAGTCAGCTATTCCCCTCCTCGGTATTTTTCCAAAAGAACAAAAATCTTCATACTACAGTGATATATGTGTACCCATGTTCATACCAGAACAATCTGCAATAACTAAATCTTGGAAACAACTCAAATGCCTATCAGCTGAAGAATGGATATAAAAGATGTGGTGTTTTTCACAATTAAGTATTACCAAGCTATAAAGAAGATAAATTTGAGGCTTTTATAGAGAAATGGATACAACTAGACACCGTATTAATAAGTGAAATAAATCAGACCTGTATGCTGCAAACATCATATTGTCTTGATAGTGTGAGAACCTGGAAGGCTAGATAAAGCCTGAACAGCAGATGCTCTGAAAGGGAAAGAATCTGTGCAATGGAAAGGAAAAACTTGGATAAAGAAAAGGACAAAAGAAAGGAAAAGATATAGTCATGTGGACAGGACAGTTTGGATAATTGCACTGCTGACTTCTGCTGGTCCATTGAAAGGAGCAGTTAATGCTTAAATTTTTTTGTAATATATATATATATATATATATATATATATATATATATTACAAAAAAACAAAAAAAAAAGTATATATATATATATATATATATATATATATATATATAAAATTTTGTACAACTTTCTTTTTTTGTTGTTTTGTTCTATCTTTTCAACCAATTTTACAGGTTTATATCTGGTAACCTAAATCAGTAGTTTGAAGATAACATCATGCAATACAGCAACCAATGTTGAGTTCTTATTACTTCACTTAATGAAACTTTGTGTCATTTCTAATGCTTTTTTTTTTTAACTGTTTTGTATTCTTTAAAAGGAAATGAGTTCATGCATACAAAAGCACCCCCAGAGCTTGGGTAAATAAATCTGAGACAGCCCAGTTATCAGATATCACTCTCTGGGTCACTTCTGCATCAGTAATAACATATTTTCTTTTTCTTCTTTTCCCCATAGTTTTTATTAGTACTTTGCAGTTCATAATTATAAATTCATCATGGAAGACCTTAAAATAAGTCTTAATTCTAATTCTTTTATTTTCTGTCCCTTCTCCTCTTCACCTTGCAAACCTTTTTCCCTTCCATCATGATGAAAGCTCTATTTTCATTTTTTCCTTAAATTCCTTTTCCCTTCCCTTTCCCTCCTCCCATCTGTCCCCCCCCCCGTGAACAAGTTCTCCCTGTTTCCTAATCTCTCTCCCCTGTTCCACTCCTTATTATTCTCTTGCATTTCTCACACAGTGATGTAATGGGACAGTGACTGCGTGCCTTGATTTATTCCACTTTAGCTTATGAATGTGTTGAAGTGCACTCACTTGCCTAAAATAGTCTCGAGCTTAGCCTGCTGCAGAATAGTAGCAGAACAGAGAACTCTGGTGTGCATGAATGCTTCTTTACTCACCTGGTAATGGGCCTAACAGCTGCCCATGATCCAGCTGCCATGAATGTGCTGCTATACACACCCTGTCGGAGGACATCTCTAACTCCTTCAGGAGCACACACCGGAAGGGGAACAGCTGGGCTAACAGAACCTCTAGTTAACTTAGGCCTGAAATCTCAGCACTTGGGAGGCTGTAAACAAAAAGGATTACTACAAGTCCGATCTACAACCCTGTACACCTTGTACACCTGTCCTAAATACAGAACAAAAAAAGCCCTTAGGTTATTCCAGCCTATCGTTGGTAAGTTCCTGGAACCCAGGGACTGCTCCACGCAGGCTGACTGGAAGTCCTCCCTGCCTTGGCCTTCCTTCTTCCACTAGCATGACATCTCCAAGCCACGATTTGTCTGCTGTGTTGGGAGTGTGTCTGGCATGGACCAATTACAGGGACCAGCTCCCCTACAGCTGGCCATGCCATAGCTGGTCAACAGTAGGGAACATTTCAGTAGCTGTCAGAATTACGGACAGGGCAGCTGCACCAATGGAGTTTCATTTAATCTTCACAGTCACGCTGAAAGGCAAGCAGGACACCTGCTGTTGTCCATGCTTGGAGAAGACAGATGCAGAGCCCAAGAAGACTTGCCTCTTGCCCTTAGTGAGGCCAACCCACTTTGGGAACTGGGAACATCTTTGCCTGGCTCACCAGCTTTCAGCAGAGGCTGTCTGCTCCACCCTGCCCTGCACGGCCATGCACGCCTGATGCGGCTCTGCAGTGGCCGTGTGATAGAGAATCACAAACACAGCTCTATGATCTCAGCCTCTCGGACTCACAGTACCCCAGCCCAGCAACTTCTTGCTACCCTTTTGATGGCAAACAGCTACCCAAAACAGGCCAGTAAACTGCAGTCAAGTCTGGCCTGCAGCCTGTGTCTAACCTACAAGAATTTTAGACTGTGGAAAATAAAACAAACAGGGGATAGAGAAGAAAGCTCAGTGGACATGCATGTGGCCTACAGAGCTGAAGCATCTATCCTCCGCCCCAGAAGGAAAGGCTCACTGGCTCCTGAGGAAAGGCCCACCTGCTTCTGCTTTGGCTCCTTAGGAGGCAAGAGCTGAGTGCGGCCCTTCTTCAGCACTGGTAAATGACTCGATGCACAGTATTTGGGGAATCTTGTTCTGAATTTTCCTCCTGCCCTCAAAAAGAACATCTGGTGGGACTTTTGAGGTATAAAGAAATTGGAGCCACTGCTGGAGACCCTGAAATGCAAGTCACTACACTCTGCAGTTCCTCTTTTAGCAAGTAACGTGCAGAGCTGGCACCCTCCCTTCATCCTTTACGCAGGTCCATCCTGTATTCTTCTGCAGCTCCAGCCATTCCTAGGGCTACTTTAAAATGTGTCAGGTTCTACCTAGGAGCCCCCTCAGAGCCTCCGGGGCTCATGGGG
>PVKA01020612.1:0-40066 GCA_004027165.1 Ctenomys sociabilis
GGGCACTCCATTGACATTCAACTACCTTAGGTTCTTGAACTCGACACCACAATCCAACACAGTCCAGCATTCTGCAACCATAGGGAGTTATTCAAAGAAATTGTCGACCATATCCATTTAGAGCTCAGCTTAATATTATGGGCTCACGATGTATACTTCATTTTTATACATTTATGCTTTTCTGCTGGATGGTTAAGACTTAAAAAAAAAGATTATATTTATTTACATATTATTGCTCCTTCTTTTTACAAAGGGAACCATGGAAGATAAAATATATGATCGGCAAGTAACTAAGCAGTCACTGTCTTTTCGAGTTGTTGATCAACAACAGGTTGAGCGTCATTTTACTATGAATGAGCTTACTGAACTTTACACTTTTGAGCCAGACTTACTAGATGACCCTAACTCAGAAAAAAAGAAGAAGCGGGATACTCCCATGCTGCCAAAGGTAAATATATTTAAGAAGTGAGATACTACCATGTTGCCAGTGGTAAATATATTTAGATTATTATCTTAGGAAAAGAGCCAGTGTAAGCTGGGTGTTGGGGCTCATGCCTGTAATCCCAGTTACTCGGGAGGCTTTGGCAGGGAGAATCACATGTTTGAGAATAGCCTGGATAACTTAGCCCATGTCTCAAAATAAAATTTTAAATTGGGTGGGGCTGGAAATGCAGTTCTGTTTACCATGTGTTCAATCCTTAGTAATGGGAGGGGAATAGTAATTAATTAAGTTTATATTTCACAGTTTTAAAAGACAGTTACCAATTATAAATGATAGGTTGTTATTTTCCTGTTCTTTTATTAGTATATGTTTGCATCACACAATGTGTAATTATATTCATTGTGAGGAGTTGATACATGTACATAGTACATGGAAAAATAATCAAGATGTGCATTTTGAAATACATTTTAGGGGGTACTGGGAGGCAGACTCAGGAGTTTGTGCTTGCCAGAGTGCTTATACCACTGAGCTATATCCTTGGTATTGAAATATACATTTTACACCTAATCAAAAGTTCTGGGATGTGGCTAAGTGGTAGAGTTTCATGTATTGCATGCACAATGTCCTGGGTTCAGTCTCTAGCACTACGTAATTTAAATAATTCTGTATAATACTAAATCTTCTCTTCTTCAGCATTCTTTCTGTCATAGAGCAATATAGAATTAGCAAATATACAACAGCTATATGAAAAACTACCATCACTAGTCATCACGGAAATGTATACCACTTCACATCTATTAGAATGGCTCTTAATTAAAAAAAGATAATGAGGGTTGGTTAGGATATAGAGAGAAGGAAACTCCTGTATCCTGTTAGTGGCAAGATAAACTGGTATACCCACTATTGAAAGCAGTAAGAAAATGTTCTAAAATTTTAAAAAGTGGAATTACTATAAGATTTAGCAATCTCATTTTTAGGTACACTATATATCCAAGTCAATTGAAATCAGCATCTTGCAGATAATATCTAAATTCCTAGGTTCATTGTAATTTATTCACAATAGCTAAAACATAGAAGCAACTAACATGTCCATCAGTAGATGAATGGGTAAGAAAAATGTGATATATACATATGATGAATATTAAAAGGTTCTCAGTGTTTTCAGATACATTGCTGCTGTTAAAAGAATTAGCAAATAAAATAGTATTTCTCATGTGGTTCATTTTTCACTGTGATAGTGTAAGACTTTTATACTTAGAAAATAATGCCTAGAATTTATTGAAGCTTTCTTGTTTAAGTGATTGGGTTAGAGACATTGATTTACCCAAACACACTTCTAAGTAAAATGGTAGTTGTGTGTTTATAAAATTTACTGTGTATGTGTTGTATGTGTTTGTGTGTGTGTGTGTGTGTGTGTGTGTGTGTGTGTGTGGATGTCTTCTAATTTTCTAAAAGAGCATTGGAATGTCGGATTGTCCTTTACCTATTGTCTTAGTTTCAAGTTCACATTCTTAATGTTCTATTAGCTGTTACAAGAATTAAGAGAGCATATATTTGGTACAGTGTAACTATGTCAAAGTTAAAAAAACCCTCAAAAACATACTAGTTCTTCATATCGTTAGAAACATTTAACAAAAGCAAGCATAAACAGGAATAAGATTTTCTAATGTTAATATAACCATTCTCAAAATATTTAATTGAAAAAATATTTAATTACTTAAATAAGCAAGTATTTCACTTTTCTAATCAATGATCTTCCAATTAAGTTTACTGATGTACCATTTAGGCAGTTTATTTGATTTTTTAATGGCTCTGGGGCTCAAACACAGAGGTTTGCACATTATAAGTACATGTTCTACCTCTGAACTGTTCCAAGATTATATTTTTATGACAACCACTATGAAATCTCTTACACAATAGTTTAGGACTGCTTTGGGACTTAAACAAACAATATTTAAATATTTTCAATATGCTTTTACAAGTATAATACTGATATTGACTAAATTTCCTTTTTTATTTTCCTTTTTGAATTTAGTACAGTGTGCAATTTATAATAAATGCGTTCATTGTTGAAGTTGGTTCCTTGATTATATTACAAAATGTGATTGATTGTTTAGTAGTTGAAAAATTTCCTGTGCAAAAATAAATTTGTTTATATTTCTTTGAAAGCACATGAACACAAATAGAATCCTATCATACATGTTTTTCAACAACTTGCTTTATTCACCTAGATTTTGTCTCTCTGTGTCTGTCTCTGTCTGTCTTCTGTCTGTCTGTCTGTATATATCTTTTGGTAAGGAAGTAAATATCTGTTGTTTTAAGCTACCAGGCTTAGGGTAATTTGTTACAGCAGCCATAAAAAGTAGATACATCAGACAAGCATTCTGATCCAGATGTCCTCACTGAGAAATTCTATCAAGTACTTAGGAAGGAATAGTAGCAATTCATGAACTGTTCTGAAAAACTTAAAGAGAACATGCTTCCCTTTTCATTCTATAAAGCCAGTATTTCTGTGATTTTTTTTTAAAAAGGAAATGACATTGCACTGAAAGTTATGCATGAGAAGTTTTCATATATATGTGCAGACATACAAATAAAAGCAAACTAAATCTAGCAATTATAGAACATATAATGCAAATAGGGTTAATTCTAAGAATGTGAGGTAGAAACCAATTTGTGTAATTCAACACATTAATGAACTTAAAGAGAAAAAAATTATCATTTAAATGGGTGCCATGGACATACAATATTTGAAAAATCCTTCCACTTATTTTATTTTAATTAATTAATTTTTAATTTTATTTTATTGAAGAATAAATAGCAATGGGACAGTTTCAGATCAAATTAGTAGGACAGATTCAACAATTAATACATTGCACATTGTTTTTGTATTGGGTTTTGTTGTTCAAGGTGCATAACTACAAACACTATTAGAGCAGATGCCTCTAATCAGTGAATTCAGAGAATATAGCTATATACCTATCTTTTCTTAAAAGATGAATTGTAGTACAGTTTCAATAATTAATACTCCTTACATGGTTATCTTCTTAGTGGTTATTCATAATACACGAAGCAGACAGGATATTCTGTCCAAACACTATTAGTGCAAATCTTTTTTCTCATAGAATTATGCAAAAGTACTGCATATTTATACTAACTGTACTGTTTATACAAAAAATGGTTCTTTCTTTGTGTTCCCTTTTTTTTTTTTTTTTAGTCTTGTCACAGATGGGTATTGTATTGTCATTCAATTATTATAGTTGCTTGAATTCAGTGAACCAATGCAACACAGTGCAGCAGTCCACAATAGTGGATTATCCAAAGAGGTTGTTGACCACAGCCATTTACAGCTCAGCCATATTATTATGGGCTTATTTTATGTATACCTCACTTTTATACTTTTCTGCTGGATGGCTAAGACCAACATAAAGCAAATCCTATATAACAAAAAATGTAACTTTTGTATCTGATGAGGTCAGTCAAGTCCCCTCAGGGTTTATCTTGTGACCCTGTACCTCACTTTGTAGATCCTATGTCTATGTCAGCCATGAGGATGAGTCACGGCCAATGCTTGACCAGTTTGCTCTCTGTGAAAGCCTGAGAGAGTTTTCTCTTCATGTGACTTCCCTTAGGCACTCTATAGATCATTGATCACATTCTTCTGTGGCTCAGTAATCTCCTTGATCAGAAAATTTGGGGCACACCTGAGTTCCTACGTCCTGAGTCTTTACTGACCTAGAAAGGCTATGACCAAAATGCTGGCTGGCCTTGCAGCCCTTGCATTTCTCCAATTTTTGATCTGCAAATTTAGGTTGTTAAACATCCAGAAGAGAAGCTGATTGTTACCCTGCAACATATGCAGTTCAGTTTACCCTATCTGACTAAATTCTTTTTAGTTATTGTTATACCTATCTATTTGTATTTCTTTTGATTTCTTATATACTAGGAAGACTATATGATATATCTGCACATGTGTATCTGGTTTATTTCACTTATGAATATATGTTCAAATGGTATCCACTTCAATATAAATGCTTCAAGTTTATCATTCTTTATAGCTGAGTAATACTCTGTTGTATAGAAATACCACATCTTTTTCAACCATTTCTCCTGTGATGGGCATCTTGCTTGTTTCCAAGATTTGCTATCACAGATTGTAATATCTCCAGTTCTGATAAAGAAGATTTCAGTAAAGTAGGGATAGAAAGCAATTTCCTCAAAATAAGGGCATCTACAAGACCCTAATAGTTAATGTCACACTTAATCATGAAAGGTGAATGCTTTCATTGTAAAATTGGAAACAAAATGATATCTGGTCTCATATCTATTCCAACTAGAGATTTATTTTCATTTTTTATTTTATTAGTACGTGTTCACAGTACATAGTGATTGCATTCATCATGAGTTCTTACATGTGTATAACACATCATAATTCTTTTACATACTCTTCACCTATCCCCTTCCTCTTTTCATCTCATCCCCTTCCTATTTGCCTAAGATCTACTGCCTATTTTTCATGATTTGCCTTTAATTTTGCTCTTTATTTCTATTTTGTGTTTCTCGTATTAGAGAAACTACATGACTTTTATGCTTGTCTGTGTGATTTATTTTACTTCAGGATCTCAAAGTTACATCTATTTTCCTAAACATCCTTCACATTTATCATTTGTTATGGGAAAGTAGTATTCAGTTGTGAGTAAATACTACATTTTACATATCCATCATTGATCAACATATAGGCCATTTCTAAGATTTAACTATTGTGGTTTGTGCTGCTATAAACATGGGTATGCATGAATCATTATCTGAAAAATGCCTAGAAGAGTGTAGCTGGATGGGACAGAAATTCTAGAATTAGGTTTTTGAATAATCTCTATTCTGATTCCTATGGTGATAGTATTAGTTTATGTTTCCATCCACTAATTTTAAAACCTTGCTTTTCACCACACTGCCTTGGTTGCATGTATTTTTATTATTGTTAGATTGCTTGATGATAGCCATTATTTATGAAGTAAGATAGAATCTCTTTTGTTTGAATCTTTAGTTCTCTAATGGCTAGAGATATTGAACAGTTTTTCATCTATTAGCCATTTGTATTTCTTCTGAGAAGTAGCTATTTATTTTAGTTGGGTAATTTTTTTCTATATTATATTTTATTTCTTTAATGTATTTGGTACGGAGTGTATAGGGTCTACATAGATCATACTCAGCGATTCTCCTGTTTTCCGCCTTCCAAGTGCTGGGATTATAGGCACGTGCCACCACGCCCAGTCTCAATCTCCATCTCAGAGTACCCTGGGAGCAAGGCTGGCATGACACACCAGAGATTGAACCCTGGCCACTGTGCTCTGCCCAAGTAGGCACATTAGCCCTCTGAGCTATCTGGCCAGCCCTAGTTGGGCAATTTTAAATTTGGTCTTTTATTTGGAGATTTTTTTTTGTCTTTTTGAGGCAGGGTCTCACTATGCAGTTCAGGCTGGCCTTAAGCTCACTTTGTAGCTCAAGCTGGTCTTGAACTCACAACAATCCTCCTGCCTCAGCCTCCCAAGTCCTGGGATTACAGGCATGCACCACCATGCCCGGCTGGAGATTGTTTTGTTTTAACACTTTATATAATCTAGATAAAAATCTGAGGACTGGCTGGCACAATTTTTTACCATTATATACACTTTCTTAATCCTTTTGATTATTTTCCTTTTCTATGCAGAAGCTTTTAAATTTTTATTCCATTTGCTGAATGTTATTTCATATGCAATAGTGGTTCTGTTCAGAATGACATTCTTATGCCTCTGTTTTAAAGAATTTTACCTCTTATCTTCCAGCAGTTTGTTTCTCTTTTAATATTTTGGTCTTTGATTTGTTTTTATTTTAGGACATGGTGAGAGATATAGTTCTAGGTTCAGTTCTATGCATGTATATAACTAATTTTCCTAGGATTATTTGCTGAAGTGGCTGTCTTTCCTCTAGCATATCTTTTTGGCCTCTGTGTCAAAGATCAGATAACTGAATGTGTATGAGGCTTCTGCATCCTGTAAAGGAAGCTGCCTGTCTGAAATTGTTGACAATATTGAGGAACAATGGATCCCTTTGCATTTTTCTATGTCTTTTTCTTCTTTTTTTTTTAAGGATATTGTGGATTGCATTGTAGAAGTATTGTGCTTTTTAATTGCTAAATATTTGATGTATTTTTTTTTATTTCATTGAGAATCAAGTAGCAATAAGACAGTTTCAAAACTGATTAATAGGACAGTTTCAATAATTAATACATTGTACATTGTTACCTTCTTAGTGGTTATCCATAGTACAAGATAGACAGGCTATCCTGTCCAAACACTATTAGTGCAAATCTTTCTTCTCATTGATTTAAATGAAATCACATGTATATCTATCCTAACTGTACTTCATATACTGATACAGAATGGTCCTTCCTTTGTATCCCCCTTTTTTTGTTCAGTCCTGTCAGAGATGGGTATACCTTTGGTGTCTAAATAATATAGCTGCATGAATTCAGCAAAACAATCCAATATAGTCTAACAGTCAACAACAGTAGTAAGTTATCCACAGAAGTTGTTGACTTGAGCCTTCAGAGGTCAGCATATTAATATGGCTTTACTTTATCTACCTCATTTTTATACTTTTCTGCTGGATTGTTAAGACCAAGATAAAGGAAGACCTATATAACAGGTAATGTAAGTTTTGTATCTGATGAGGTCAGTGAGTGCCCTCAAGATATATCCTGTAACCATATACTGCAGTTTGCAGGTCTTTTTTCAGTGTTAGCCATGTGGATGAGTGAAAGCCATTGCTTGACCAGTTTGCTCTCTGTGAAAGCCTGAGAGAATATTTTCTCTCCATATGACTGTCCTTAGGAACACTCCACATCATCAATCATGTTTCTCTGTGTGCCCATAATCTCCTTGATCAGAAAATTTGGATCACAGCTGAATTACATGATGTTACAGTACAGGTTCTCCTATGTCCTGAATCTTCACTGACCTTGAAAGGTTAAGGTCAAAATGTTGGCTGTCCTTGCAGCCCTTCTTTTTCTGTAATTTTTTGGCCTGCAAACATGGGTTGTTAACCCTCCAGCAGAGAAGCTTATTATTACTCTAGTACATATGCAGTTGGGTTTAACTTCACTATATGTTTGAATATCAATCATCTTAGTCATAACATGGAACAAGTATTTTCCATCAAGCATTGGTATGTTAAACTTTAAGTCCCTACAGAATATGGAGATAAGAATTTAAAAAATGAAACATATTTAAAGAATATGAATAAATAATTACATATTTTTACACAGAAATTTAGAGATTTAACCATACAGGATATTGTAGCAGGAGAGTCCTATGACTTTTTTTTTCTTCTGTCTGTTTTTTCACTTACTACCTATTTAAAAAATCCCGAAATTTTACTTGAGAGACAGTATGGTAATAATGGGTATGCCATGATAAGAAATACCTATTTAGAGGATGAGAATGCCAGGTATTCCAAGTGTGACCTTTTATTACACATTGCTATCTTCAGTGCAGTTGCTTGGTTCACAGGTATCAACATGTATAGTTACTCAGGGTGAGAATTCTACCACTTAACTGCTAGTTTTCAAAAACCTGCTGGTGTTTCTCAGGATCATTTTTTTACCCATCTTGTGTGTATAAATGTATGGCTTTGCTCCTGTCATGTTTTCCAGTTTTTCTCCTTGCCCTCTCCTCGTTGTCCAACCCTCAAGTTCTCATTTTCTCTTTGTGCTACACCTTTCTATTTGCATTTCTTCTTTTGAGTTCTGAGACTAGGGAGACTATATGACATTTATACAGATGGGTCTGGTTTATTTCACTTATGAATATATCTTCAAATGGCATCCACTTAACTATAAATTCTTCAAGTTTATCATTCTTTATAGCTGAGTAATACTCCATTGTATAAAAATACCACATCCTTCCTCAGGTGATGGGCATCTTGGTTGTTTCCAAGATTTGGCTATCACAAATTGTGCTGCTGTAAACATAGGTACACATATATCACTATTACATGATGTTTTCATTTCCTCCAGGAAAATTCCCAGTAGGGGAATATCTGGCTTGAATGGGATTTCCAGTCCTAGTTTTTTAAGGACTCTCCACATTAATTTCCATAATGGTTGCACCAGTCTGCATTCCCAGCAACAGTGTAGAGGGGTTCCCTTTTCCTCACAGGCTCTCCAACGTTTGTTGTTGTTAATTTTTTTATGACAGCCATTCTTTTTGGGGTGAGATGGTATCTCAGTGTTGTTTTAATTTGCATTTCACGTATGGCTAGTGATGTGGAGCATTTTTTCATATATTTATTCGCTTCTTTAATTTCAACCTCTGAGAAGTTTGTGTTCATCTTGATGCCCATCTCTGGATTGGGTCTTTAAATTTTGGGGCCCTAATTTTTTTTTTTTTTAGATCTTCATAAATTCTGGAGAGCAGACCTTTGTCTGATTGCTTATTTGTTAAGATTTTTTCCTAATTTGTGGGTTGTCTTTTCACTTTGTTCGTAATTTCTTTTGACATGCAAAAACTTCTCAATAAGAGGTGGTCTCAGTTGTTAATTCTTTCAAGTGTTTCTTGTGTGAATACATGTTTGTTCATGAGCTCTTTAATCCATTTTGACTTTAGCTTAGTGCATGGTGATAGAGCTGGGTCAAGTTTTACTTTTCAGCATGTAGAAAGCCAGTTTCTCCAAAACCATTTGTTAAAGAGGGAATCTTTCTTCCAGTAAGCATGTTTGGCTACTTTGTCAAATGTCACATGGTTGAGTGTGTTCATAGAGGGTTTTGCATCTTCTAATCTGTTCCATTATCCTCAGGTCTTTTTCGTTGCTAATACCATGTTGATTTTCTCACAGTAGTTTTGTAGTATAATTTCAAGTAAGGAATGGTGATGCCTCCTGCCTTGTCTTTGTTGGCCAGGATTACCTTTGCTATTCTAGGTCTTTTCTAGTTCCAAATAAAGTTTATGAATGATTTCTCTAGGTCTGGGAGGTACGATGGTGGCAGTTTGATAGGGATTGCATTAAATCTGTACAACAATTTTGGGAGTATAGCCATCTTCACGATGTTGATTCTTCCTACCCAGGAGCATGGAATATCTTTCCATTTTCTGAAATCCTCTATGGTTTCTTTTCTTAAGATATTGTAGTTTTCCATGAAAAGATCTTTGACTTCCTTGGATAAGTGAATTCCAAGGTATTTCATTTTCCACAGTGCTATTGTAAAAGGTATTGTTTCTATTATTTCCTTTTCAGTGTGCTTGTTATCTGTGTAGAGGAATGCTATTGACTTTTTGAGTGCTGATTTTTGTAACCTGCTATGCTACTGAATTTCTGTATCAGTTCTAGTAGTTTCTTCATGAAATTTTTTGGGT
This sequence comes from Ctenomys sociabilis, assembly GCA_004027165.1. Lineage (NCBI taxonomy): Eukaryota > Metazoa > Chordata > Mammalia > Rodentia > Ctenomyidae > Ctenomys > Ctenomys sociabilis. The sequence goes on from PVKA01020612.1 coordinate 9,832, forward strand.
CTTCCAAGTAAAGTATCATGTGATCTGCAAATAGTGATAACTTAACTTCTTCTTTACCTATTCTTATTCCTTTTATTTCTCCCTCTTGCCTAGTGGCTATAGCTAATGATTCCAAAAGTATATTGAATAGGAGGGGTCATAGAGGATATCCTACTCTTGTACCAGATATAAGAGTAAAATATTTAAGTTTTTCCCTTTTTAGAATTATATTAGCTGTTAGGTTGGCATAGCTGGCTTTTATCAAATTGAGGTAGAGGCCTTCTATTCGAATTATCTGTAGGACTTTGAACATGAATGTGTGTTGGACTCTGTCAAAAGCTTTTTCTGCATCACTTGAGATGATCATGTGGTTTTCAGATTTCAGTCTATTAATATAGTCTGCTACATTTACAGATTTTCGAACACTGAAGCATCCTTGCATCCCTAGGATGAATCTTACCTGGTCATGGTGGATGATCTTCTTGATGATTTCTTGCATTCTGTTGGTGAGGATTTTATTGAGGATTTTTGCATCTATGTTCATGGGGGAGGTTGGATTGTAGTTCTTTTTTTTGGCTGTGCCTTTCCCTGACTTTGTAACCTGTATAATACATGCCTCTAGAAATTATTTTGAGAGTAGTGCTTCCCTTTAAATATCATTGAAGAGTTTGAATAGTGTAATGATTATATCTTCTATCAATTTTTTATAGAATTCAGTTGTGAATCCATCAGAACCTGGACTTTTCTTTGTTGGGAGGCTTTTTTATTATGTTTCATATTTTGTTGGCTGTTATTGGGTTATTGAGAGCTGTTATATCTTCTTGATTCAGTTTTGATAATTTGTACCTTCCAAGGAAGCTGTCCATTTCTTCTGTGTCTTCTATTCTGGGAGTGTAAAGATTCTGGAAGTAGCTATTGATACTCCTGAATTTCCACTGGGTCTGGGGTGATTTCACCTCTTTAATTCCTTATTGCTTGTATTTGAGCTTTTTCTGTCAGCTTTTTGGTGAGGTTAGTCAGGGGCTTATCAATCTGATTTAGTCATTAAAGAACCATCTTTTTGTTTCATTGATTCTTTGAACTGTTTTCTTCACCTCAATTGAATTAATTTCTGCTCTGATCTTTATGATTTCTTCCCGTCTTTGCACTCTGGGTTTGGTTTGGTCTTCCTTTTCTAGATGTCCAAGGTGGAACATTAGGGTGTTTATTTTTTCCCTTTCTGTTTTCCTGATGTGTGAGTTCATAGCTATGATTTTCCTTCTGAGAACTGCTTTCATTGAATCCCATGAATTCCTATAAATTGTGGTTGAAACTTCATTGAATTGTAGAAATTGTTTAATTTCTTGTTAAATTTCATCTGTGACCCATTGATTGCTGAGTAGGCTGTTGTTTAATTTCCATGTATTTAGCGGGTTTTTCTGGTTCCTTTTGTCATTTATTTCTAGTTTTATTGCACTGTGGTTGGATAATAATGAATGTGTTAATTTCTGTTTTCTTGCATATACTTAAACATAACCTCTGGCACAGTATGTAGTCGATTTTAGAAAATGACCCGTGTGCAGCTGAAAAAAATTTGTATTCAGCTACATTTGGATCACTCTGTATATATCCACCACATCTATTTGTTCCAAGCTCTGGTTCAGTTCTACTACTTCTTTGCTAATTTTTTTCTGTCTGATTGACCTATCTTTTTCAGATTAGGGGGTGTTAAAGTCTCCTGTTAAGACTGTGATCTTGGATATTAGATTTTTCATGTTCATTAAGATTTGTCTTACATAGTTAGGTGCTCCTGTGTTTGATGCATAGATATTTATGAGTTTTACCTCTTCCTCTTCAATTTTTCCCCTAACCAATATATAGTGGTGTTCATTATTTCATTTGATCCTTCTTTGTTTGAAGTTAAGACTATCTGAGAACAGAATTACTACTCCTGCTTTTTTCTGAGGTGTTCAGGCATGTAGTATTCTTTTGCATCCTTTAACTTTAAGCCTATGAATGTCTTTTTGAGTTAAGTGTGTTTCTTGTGCACAGCATATTGTTAGGTTTTGTTTCCTAATCCACTGTACCAGTCTATTTCTCTTAGTTGATGAATTGAGTCCATTTACATTGATGGTTATAATTGAAATGGGTTGACTTATGATTGACAGGTTATTTACCTGTTGTTGTTTACTTTTTATCCTGTGTTTAATTGTTTGCCCTATTTAATGTGTTCCTTCTGTTCTCATTCATGGAGTTCTCGTCATTGTTTTCCCTCTCTAGAACATCTTTCATTAGCCTGTTTAGCGATGGCTTTGTCATCATGAAATTCTTTCATTATTCTTTGTCGTGGAAATGTTTTACTTCTCCATCAAACTTGAAAGAGAGTTTTGCAGGGTATAGTAGTCTGCACTGGAATTTGTTTTCATACAGGACTTGAAGAACTCTACTCCATGCTCTCCTTCCCTTCATGGATTGTGTAGAAAAGTCAGCTGTAATTCTGATGGGTTTTCCTTTTAATGTGATCTGCTTCTTTTCTCTAGCAGCTTTCAGTACATTGCTGTAGTGTTTGATTTCTGGAATCTTGAGTATTATATGTCTCGGTGTGTTTTTAGTTGGGCTGAAGTTATTTGGTGTTCTGTATACTTCGGTGACCTGAATGTTGGATTGTTTCCTCATATTTGGGAAGTTTTCTGCTATTACTTCTGCCCATATTCTTTTTATAACATTTGCATTGACTCCTTCTTTCTCACTGCTGCCTATTAATCTCACATTGTTCATCTTGCCATCATCTTGCAGGTGATGGATTACTTCTTCCTGCATCCTCGATGTTTTTAAGAGATCCTTTCTCACCTTTTCACTATCTGCGCCAGCGTCTTCAAATCTGAAATTCTGTCTTCACTTTCAAATGGTTTTGTAGACTTGTGATTGAGATTTTAAGTTCTTCTATGTCTTTGACTCTGTCTCATGCAATCTATTTCTTTCCTGTATTGCTCATTCAAGTAATCTGTCATATTTGTGACCTCCTCTATTTTTTTATCAGTTGTCTTCTTTATAGGTAACTATTAATTCTTGCACTGCAGAGTGTTTTTCCAAATTGGGTTTCCTCCATATATTTCCATAATTGCTTCTCTATTTCAGATGCTATGATTTCAGAGATTTCTTTTTTTTATTTCAGAAATTATTTCTGTTTTGAGTTCCTCTTTACCTCTCTGCTGTTGTTTCTTTGCTCTCAAAGCTGGTAATTCATATGTTTTAGCTGAAATAGTGTTCTTTGCACTTGTTATGGGTGGCCACTGGTTTTCCCCCATACGTTTCTGGATTTGATTCATTAGTTTAGACGCTATGTATTCAAAAATTTCTTTTTGGATTTCAATCATTAATCGTGATCTGAGTTCCTCTATACCTTCTGCAGTTGTTTCTTTGCCTCTGTCTCTGTTAATTCATTCATTTCAGCTGAGCTATTGTCCTTTGCACTTATCACTGGTGGGCTGGAGGCCTGTGATTGCATTTTGTTCCTTGTCTTTGTCATTTTGTATAGCACTGACCTTTGACCTTTGGTGTAGACCTTCGGTACACTTACAACCTTAGTGCATAATGAGATTCAGGTGCCAATCTATTAAGTTTGAGATTATCCAGTTATTCCTGGCCTGGATCTAGCTGTTGTGTTCAGCTCCTTTTTGCTGTAGCTCTTCTGGCGCAACCATGAGCCTATGGTTTCCATCTGTTGTGCCCATTTCCCAGGAAGCACTGTGGAGCACTGAAGATCTCCGGCACACTCACCGGGTTGTGCTAGGCTGGATCAGGGGCCAGAAGAGCCACAAAAGTTCTCACTTGCTCGGTGGGCTTGGGCGCACTGGCTCCGATTGGTCCAGCGCTCAACAAATCGAAAAGTTCTCCCACACACTCACTGGGCCGGGCTTGGATGGATCATGGCCAGAAGCGTCGCAGAAGTTCTCAATCACTCACTGGGCTTGGGGGCAGGGGCGCTGGAGCTATTACAGTGTCTCACTACACATCAGGGATTCTTTTTTTGCGGGGGTGCGGGGTGAGCTCAGCTGGCCCTGCGGGGAGGGGCTGGCATGACATGTGGTGCTGGGCCTCGAACCGCGGTCCCTGAGAGGCGCTCTAGACCGCTGAGCTATCTTGCCAGCCCTGGAGCTATTAATTTCCTTTTACTACTTAATATACTTCATCTCACTTCCTGATTTTATTCTTGCATTGCTAAAATTTTTTAATTTTACATTTTTCATTCTCCCAATCCCCATTCTATCTTTGCTAGTATAATAAGCTTTATCAATTTTTAGATAGTGAGTTAACTCTATGCTATTATTATTGAATGACTTTTTATCAGTAATAGAGCCATAGATGGTAAATTTTGTATATATTTACTATATGTTAACATTTGGTCTGTCATTTATGCTGTAATTCTAGCTCTCTTATGCTGAAGGGTGGTATATTACTAGTTATCATGGTATGTCAATATCTACCTTACCTTTGGTGTCATTATTATTGCTGATTCTATTATTGCCAGCAAGTCACATTTTTTGCTATTAAGTGGATTATCCATAGGCCAATATTGTGAATAATTCTGTAGCCCTAAAAATAGTGATCCATTCCCAGAAAATTGAGTGCTGAGGCAATTTTACTGAAAACCTCCCTTTCCTTTGGAGATAGGTTAGACCCTGAAATATAGTAAAGGCCTAGTTAGCCATATACCAAGTGATAACTGAAAATCAGATATAAAGAAGTCTCCATGCTAGCAATAAAGTTGTTCCATAATAAACAATCAGGAAACCCCAGTGTGGAGACACACATACTCACCCACCCACCCACCCACCCACACACACACACACACACACACACACAGTAGAAAATAGAAGACAATAAAATGCTTTTAAAATCCCCCAACTCCCCCAAAGCTGATCCAAGGAGCACCATAAAAGAAAAATATAAAAATCTACACAGGTAAATAATTCAAATGAAAAACATAATAAAACAGATGAATAAGGTGCTCAGCAAACATAAAGAAGATATAACTAGAAATCAACTCAATAAGCTAAAGATTTACAGAAGACAATAATGAAAAGCTAGCTAAGCTAAAAAAAAAAACACAAGTGCAATTAGTTTAGCAAAGAACTAGAGTTGATGATATGGGATGAAACAGAAATCCAAGAGTAAAAGTTTTATTGAAATTACCGACAGCATAAAATAAGTCATATGTCTGTAACCAATTAGACATACCTAAAAAACAAGACAGCATGGAAAAGAGAACCAAAAGCTAGGAATGACAGAAAAAAAGAGTCACCTATGATTAACTGGAATTAAGTGAAAGCTCAAAAGACAGCAAAAATGGAACAGATTAGAAGATCCAGAAGCAACTCCCAACATACTCTGCCACCTATCTTTAGCAAAGAGGCCAGGAGGCTTGCTGGTTACCTCAGCTGTTTAACTACCTGCTGGAGCAAACAAACTTCGCCCCAGGGGACTGTGGTTCAATCCCCAGCTCCCGATGTATCCACCAGATCTGGCCTTAAGGCAGGCTGAGCCAGTCAAAAATAAATTCCTTCTCAAAAACAACAAAAAATAACAGAGGCCAGACACACTCACTGGAAGATAGTGTCTTCAATAAATGTTGCTGAAAAAGTTAGCTTTCCACATGCCAAAGAGTAAAACTATATAAAATTACCTCATCATGTAGTATGCTAAACTTGCAACAGACCAAAGATCTAAACATTGAGACAAAAACACTAAAGGTGTAGGCAAAGAAGTCAAGAACAAAATCCTGATCTAATATCAGTACACTTCAAATTCTCTAATAAAATTTCTTTTGTTTTCTTCTTTTTGAAAAGTCTTACTATGTAGTTGAGGCTGGCCTTGAGCTCACTTTGTAGCCCAGGCTGGTCTTGAACTTGCATCAATCCTTCTGCTTTAGCATCTCAGTACTGAGATTATGGGCACATGCCACACACCTGGCTGTCGAGATTGTAAGATAAGGAGTATGCCCAATGTCATTACTGAAAGCTAGCATTATCCTCACTTCTAACCCAAACAAGGAAACAACTAAAAAGCAAAACCATAGCTCAATCTCTTCAATGAAGAAGGATGCAAAAGTTCTCAAAAGATAGTGACAAATAGAATATAACAAATCATCAAAAAGATCATACCTCATGACAATGTAGGCTGCATTTAAGGATAGATGAAAATATGCAAATCAGCAACTATAAACAGGATAATCATATGATCACCACAATATAGCCAGAAAAAGCCTATGACAAAATCCAGTTTCAATTCACATTTAAAAAAAAAGGCCTGAAGAAGACAAGTATAGAAAGACCTTGCATTAATGTGAACAAAGTCATCCTGAGAAAGCTACTGCCAGCATCATATTAAATGGGGAAAAATGAAAGCTTTCTCTCTAAAATTAGGTTCAACACAAGAATGTCCACTATGACCGTTCTTCAGTGTAGTACATAAAATATTAACCAAAGCAGGAAAGAAAAATTTAAAAAGAGATATATAGGAAAGAAAGAAACTAAATTGTCATTATCTGCAAATGACATGATCTTCTACATGGAAGTCCCCAAAAATTGCACAAAAAGACTCCTAGGATAAATTGACCAAATTCCATAGTGTAACAGGGCACAAATTCAAACACAGAAAAATAAATAGCATTCCTGTAGGCCAATAATAAAATCACTGATAAAGAAATTAGGAAAACTCCTAACAACATAAAAAGAGCTGTGTCTCTTGACCTAAGTGCCAAAGGAGAGTGAGCCAGAGATACTGTCCCTACTGCTTCCTGATTGTCTGTGGGTGGCTACCCCTTTATTTTGATTGATGGTGAGTGAGCTTGATGATACTGAGTAAGGGTCTCAAGTACAAGTGGAAGGCAGAGGAGAAAGAAGCCATGGAAGTCAATGCCTGTAGGCTGGATACCAGCCACCCAGTAATGACACAGGTGCTGCCTACAGTGGCCTCCAGATATGTTTTTGACCTCCCTGTGCTCAAGTTCTACCACTGCCTGTGGCAGAGGAAGCCTGACATTTAGCATCTGTTGCTGGCAGTGAACACACGGAGGCATATCCAGACTTCCATGGCATCCATGGTGACACTGCTACTTGTGCCCAGTCCACCCAGAGTCCCAAGTGTGGCTGATGATCCACTTCCCAGTTCCAGTGTCACTCTCTCTGTATCCATAGCCAGTTTTCTAGGGGACCTCAGCCATATTGAGGGCCTGAGCCAGGCCTGCCAATCCCTAGCAGATGGGGGCTCACCAAGCTGCCCAGTCAGGATAGCCCCACCAAGCGTGGGTACCTTGGACCTGCTTGGCCCAGCCACTGGCTGTCTGCTGGACAATGGTAGGCAGGGTCTTTTACAGGACATTGACACTTCTGTGTATGACAGCGAAGTTTGGATGCCAGCTACGGAGGGCCGGAAGCCTAGGACAAGAAGGGGGATCCGAAATTGGGCAAGACCAAGCTGAACTACCTCACAGACATGTAACTGGGCACACAGGTGCTAGATTTGCAGCAAGGGCCAGGCCACTGAGCCCAAAGAGAGAGATGGTTGTATGCCATGTGAACTGGGCCTTGTAGCTGGATTAGCCCTCCTTAGAAAGATATAGATGGCTGCCCTAGCCCAGAGACAGGGATTTTGAGAGGCGGAATCCAGTCCTAAGCAACTTCCTATCACATCTCTCTTCTTGTGAAAGGGCTGCGGAAGAGGGATTGGCCCTTAGTAACAGGGCTTAGGGGCAAGAATGAGAGAGGGCTAAGCTCCGTGCTGGACTGAATCTTGTGGGTCACAGTGTGAGCTGTTCCTTTTCTAACTTGGGAAGAAACAGCTATGTGATTGTTGAAATTAAAACCAACTCTGGAAAATCAAAAAGAAAGAAAGAAGGAGGAGGGAGAGAGAGAGGGACAGAGGGAGGGAGGGAGGAATGGATGGACAGATGGCAAGATAGATCAAACCTGTAGCAATTTAGTAAAGGTAATTCTGGGCAACAAAGACAAGGCAGGAAGCATTACAATTCCTGACTTGAAATTATACTACAAAGCTACTGTGATAAAATCAGCATGGTATTGGCAATGAAACAGACCAAAGGATCAATACAACAGATTAGAAGATGCAGAGGCCTCTACAAATACACTAAACCCCCTGATCTTCGACAAAGAGGCCAAACACATTTACTGGAAGAAAGACAGCCTCTTTTAACAAATGGTGCTCAAAGAAAACTGGCTCTCTATATCCTGAAAGCTAAAACTTCACCTAGGGCATTCACTGTGCACTAAGCTAAAGTCAAAATGGATTAAAGATCTAAACATTAAAACAGAAACACTCAATCTCCTGGAAAAGAAAGTAGGAGGAACTCTTGAAGACATAGGATAAGCAAAGAGTTCATGAACAAAGATGTTTTCGTACGGGAAACACTTGAAAGAATTAACAACTGAGATCAACTCTTCTTGAGAAGGTTTTGCACATCAAAAGAAATTATCAACAAAGTGAAGACAACCCACAAGTTTTGAAAAAATCTTAAGAAATAAGCACTTAGACAAAGGTCTGCTCTCTATGATTTATAAAGAATTAAGATACATTAGGGCCCTCAAAGACCCAATCCAGAAATGGGCATCTGAGGTAAATACACAGTTCTCAGAGGACGAAATTAAAAAAGCTAATAAATAATACGAAAAAATGCTCCCCATCAGTAGCCATCTGTGAAATGCAAGTTAAAACAATACTGAGATGCCATCTCACTCCAGAAAGAATGGCTGTCATAAATCAACCAAAAAAAAAAAAAAAAATCAACCAACGACAAATGTTGGAGATGGTGTGGGGAAAGGGAACCCTTTTCCACTGCTTCTGGGAATGTAGACTGGTGCAACCATTGTGGAGATCAGTGTGGAGACTTGTCACAAAACTTGGACTGTAAATCCCATTCAGGGTGGCTATCCACCTACTGGGAATTTTCCCGGAGGAAGTGAAAACTTGTTATAGTGGTATATGTGTACCTATGTTTATAGAAGCAAAATTTGTTATGGCCATATCTTGGAAACAACCAAGATGCCCTTCACATGAGGAATGGTTGAAAAAGTTGTGGTATTTTTATTCAATGGAATATTACTCGGCTAGAAGGAAACAACCAAGATGCCCTTCACATAAGGAATGGTTGAAAAAGATGTGGTATTTTTATTCAAAGGAATATTACTTGGCTATAAGGAACGATGAAGTTGAAGCATTTATATTGAAGTGGATGCCACTGGAACATATACTCATAAGTGAAATAAACCAGACACACATGTCCAAATATCGTATATTCTCCCTGGTGTAAGAAATGAAAAGAAATAAAAATAGAATGGTATAACAACAGCTAAAGAATTTAGTCAGATAGGGCAAACTCAACTGCATATTTTGCAGTGTAATAATCAATTTCTTTTCTGGATGGTTAACAACCTAAGTTGGCAGATCAAAAATTGAGAAATGGAAGGGTTGCAAGGCCAGCCAACATTTTGGCCATAGCCTTTCTAGGTCAGTGAAGACTCAGGACATAGGAGAACCTGTATTGTAACATCATGGAACTCAGTTGTGCCCCAAATTTTCTGATCAAGGAGATCATGGAGCCACAGAGGGATGTGATCTATGATCTACAGTGTGCCTAAGGAGAGTCATAAGTAAAGAAAACTTTTTCTCAGGCTTTCACAGAGAACAGACTGGTCAAACATTGGCTGTGATTCATTAGCATGGCTGACTTAGACAAAGGATCTACAAAGTGAGGTATAGGGTCACAAGATAAACCCTGAGGGGACTTGACTGACCTCATCAGGTACAAAAGTTACAATTTTTGTTATATTAGGTCTTGCTTTATGTCAGTCTTAACCATGTAGCAGAAAAGTATAAAAGCGAGGTATGTAAAATAAGCCCATAATAATAAGCTGATTATAAATGGCTCTGGTCAGCAACTTCTTCAGATAACCCAGTAATGTTATGGACTGCTAGACATTGTTGGATTGTTTTGCTGAGTTCAAGCAAGTATAATAATTGAATTATATTGGAATACCCATGTGTGACAGGACTAAAAAAAATGGGATATACAAAGGAATAACTATTCTTTTTTATAAACAGTACAGTTAGTATAAATATGCAGTACTTTTGCATAATTGTATAAGAAGAAGATTTGCAATAATGATGTTTGCACAGAATATCCTGTGTGCTTCTTGTATTATGGATAACCAATAGGAAGATAGCCATGTAAAAATTATTAATTGTTGAAACTTATAACTCACCTTTTTTTTTGTCTTTTTGAGGCAGGGTCTCACTATGCAGTTCAGGCTGGCCTTAAGCTCACTTTGTAGCTCAGGCTGGTCTCAAACTCACAACAATCTTCCTGCCTCAGCCTCCCAAGTGCTGGGATTACAGGCATGCGCCACCATGCCTGGCTTTTTTTTTTTTTTTTTATAACTCAGCTTTTTAAAAAAGCATAAGTATACTGCTACATTCTCTGAATTCACTGATGAGAGGCATCAGCTCTAATACTGTTTGTAAATAGAGTATCATGTATGCACCTTGTACAGCAGAAAACCACTACAAAAACAATCTAATGCATTATTGAATCTGTCCTATTAATTTGATTTGAAACTGTCTCATTGCTATTTGTTCTTCAATAAAATAAAATAAATAAAAAACCCTCTATATCAAAAAAATAAATTAATACAATCATATAAAGAAGAAATCGGAAAAAACAAAAAAACCCGGAAAAAGTGAGGATAAGAATGGGAAGGAAAAGAACAACCCCCAAAACTTAGAGAAATGAAATTTAAAAAAATGAATCAGAAAAGAAAATTTATCTCTAGTTTTGAATGAGATTTCCTTTCAGCATCTGTAGTCGTGTAATCTAGTAAGTGAAGTTATTTTGTGTGTGTATATGTGTATGTGTGTGCCTGTTTCCTCCTGTTTGGCTTCAAAGCCTGTGGGCTTTTGTTGTCCTGCCACCTCCTCCATAGGATCCGCTGTCATTAAACAATAGACCATGGAAAACATCCAGGCCAAGATCTTTGTTTGTATTGAAACTTGGCAAAATCAGACCATCCTGTGCCTATTTTTTATGTGTCAAATAAGGGTTGACAACTGGAGTTAATGCCAGTTCTTACAGTTTGCCATATTTTCTGTGTCTGACTTTTCACTACGCAGTACAGGGTTCATGCCCTTTGTACCCTTTGTACTCCTTCTTGAGGAGTCTATACCTAGCTTTCGTTCTTTCCATGACTATCTTTTCCAGTCATCTGGTACTGAGTTGCAGTGTGGTGGAAACTTTGCAGTAATAGTAGAAACTTTGAAGTGAAATTGTTCTGTAATTGTTTTGTGGCTGAATCTTAAATAGTAACCCTATCAACAGTGGCTCCTGATTAGGCCTTCTCAAATACGGTGGGTGCTAAGCTTGGATGGTACACATCTGTGATTAATTGGAGGTCCAAATAGGACAGTTATGAGTTTGAAGCCAGTCTGAACCACTGGGTAGAGTGCTTTCCTAGCATCCACAAAATTCTGAGTTATTTCTCTACCACCAAACAAATAAGCAAATGATAGAATAATCCCAGTATTTGGGAAGCATAGGCAGAGGGAGTCACAAGTTGGATGCCAGCCTGAGCTATAAGCAAGGCCCTATTGTTGTTGTTTTTTCCTACTACTGTCCAGTGTAATAAAGTGTAGAAACTGCAGGTTTGAAAACCTATGAGCCTAGGGTAGGCCAAATAGTTTAGTCCTAATAGATCAGTGGATTAAGGCACTTACCTAGTCAGATGCATGGGCCAGGAGTTAGTTCCCCAGGCCTGCTGTGCTGGTGTTGCCCCCACAGAGTGCTGAGATGGCAATTGAGACTGGGCATGGTGGCATGCGCCGATCATGCCAGCACTTGGGAGGCTGTAAACAGGAGGATCACTACAAGTTTGATCTATGCAGTAAGAGCCTGTGTACCCTGTCCTTAATACAAAAGAAAATGTATGAGCCCACCCCTTGTGGGTCACGGGGTCAAGTTGCGAGCAGTCTGGCAATCTCTGGCTGGTGGGTTTGCTGTGCACCGCATGACTGAGAGCACCACACAGTCACCAGGAGTCTCTTCAGACAGCCCCAAGGACAGAGTGGGCTCGGTGTAGGTTCCAGGCAGGCACTCTGTGCCTTTCCTGGCTGTCTGTGGAGCCCACAGAGTGCCCATGCTCCGCAATGATCACTCATGTGGCCCACATGTAATAGCATCTGGAATGAGTGCCCTTGGCTGGAAAACCACCTCTGCATGCAACTTGGAACCCAATTCCTGCCTCATGCCCAGAAGCTACCCTCTCTGACCCTCCTGTCTATGCTGCTGTCTCCTACTCATAAGACCCGGTGTTTCCAAAAAAAGGGTAAAAAGAAATTATTGTAGGGGTAGAAGTGAGAATCCAGTCATATGAGTTAGTTTGTAAGTTGTTTAGGTGATAATAATTAATGACTTTAAAGATAATTCAGAATTTCATTTCAGAAAAATGATGTTTCATATCAGTGTGTAAAATGATTAAAGAAAAGAAAATAGATGTTAAAATATTTGTTAGGATGCTACTAAAATGACCTTAGTGGGATTGTTGGAATCCTGAACATGAGAGGAAGCACTAGTGATAGGTGCAATGCAGGTGCTCAATAAACTGGTATTTAGAGTTGTACTTCATTTGCCAGTACTTCAGTACAATTTAAAAATTGCCTTTCTGAACTGGGTACGATATGTTCTATATATATGAATAAAGATTTCTTGGTATTTTAATTTACTTTTATTTATTTATTTATTTATTTATTTTTATTTTATTGAACTACAAATGTCAATGAGACAGTTTCAAAACACCTTAACAATACAGATTCGATAAATTGATACATTGCAAACAGTTTTCAAAATGTTTTGGTATTGTGCAAGGTGCATACTTGATATTATATTTACAGATATTATTTTAGCACATACCTCTTATCAGTAATTAAGAGTGTAGCTGCTTACTTACCTTATTTTTTATACTTGAATTATATCAAAAATTGAATTACTACTTTCCTAGTGGATGACCGTAGTACTAGAAGCCGACATAATATCCTGTCCAACCACCATTAGTGCAGATCTTGCCTATCATAGAATTATGTGCAAGCACAGCGTTATCAATCCCAACTGTACTGTCTATACACACACATCATGATTTTTTCTTTATACACCCCTTCCTTTGTCAACACCTTTGAAAGGTGGGCACTCCGTTGTCATTCAACTAACTTAGGTGCTTGAACTCGATACCACAATCCAACACAGTCAGCATTCTACAACAATAGTGAGTTATTCAAACAAATTGTCTACCATAGTCATTTACAGCTCAGCTTAATATTATGGCCCCATAATGTATACTTCATTTATGTATTTTTCTGCTGGATGGATAAGACCTAGATAGATCAAGACTTATATACCAACACATGAACTTTGTATTTCTTATGTGGTCAGTGAAGTCCTCTCAGGGTTTATCTTGTAGTCCTGTACATTATTCTGTAGATCCTTTGTCTGTGTCATCCATGTAGATGAGTCACGGCCAATGCTTGACCAGTTTGCTCTCAGAGCTTGAGAGAAAGTTTTCTCTGCAAGTGACTCTCCCCAGGCACACTATAGAACTTCAGTCTCTTTCCTCTGTGGCTCCATAATCTCCTTGTTCAGAAAATTTGGAGCTCACCTGAGTTTCATGATGTTGCAGTACAGGTTCTGCTATGTCCTGAGTCTTCGCTGACCTTGAAAGTCTAGGGCCAAAATGTTGGCTTGCCTTGTGGCTCTTCTATTTCTCCAACTCTGACTTGGGATCTTAGGTTGTTAACCATCCAGAAGGAAAGCTGATTAGTATCCTGCAGCATATGCCATTCACTTTTCCTTATCTGAGTCAATTGATTTTAGTTGTTGTTGTGCGTTTCCTTTTGTATTACTGCTTTTTGCTTGTTATACTACGGAGACTATACAATATTTACACATGTGTGTCTGATTTATTTCACTTATGTGTATATGTTCAAGTAGCATCCACTTCAATATAAATGCTTTAAGTTTATCATTCTTAATAGCTCAGTAATACTCCATTATATAGAAATACCACATCTTTTTCAACCATTCCTCATGTGACAGATATCTTGGTTGTTTCCAAGACTTTGCTATCACACATTGTGCTGCTATAAACATAGGTACACATATATCTCTATGATACGATGTATCCAGATCTTTTGGTAAAATTCCCAGTAGGGGGATAGCCGGCTTGAATGGGATTTCTAGTCCTACTCTTTTGAGGAGTCTCCACACTGCCCTCTACAATGGTTGTACCCGTCTACATTCCCGCCAGCAGTGGAGAAGCATTCCCTTTTCCCCACAACCTCTCCAACATTTGTTGTTGGTTGATTTCCTTATGATAGCCATTCTTTCTGGAGTGAGATAGTATCTCAGTGTTGTTTTCATTTGCATTTCACGAATGGCTAGCGATGTGGAACCTTTTTTCATGTATTTATTCACTTCTTTAATTTCGTCCTCTGAGAAGTGTGTATTCATCTCAGATGCCCATTTCTGAATTGGGTCTTTAAATTTGAGGGCCCTGTTATATCTTAGTTCTTTATATATTCTAGACAGCAGAGCTCTGTCTGATTGTTTATTAGTTAGGATTTTTTCAAAGTTTGTGGTTGTCTTTTCACTCTGTTGACAATTTCTTTTGACATGCAGAAGCTCCTTAAGAAGAGTTGATCCCAGTTGTTGATTCTTTCAAGAGCTTCCCGTGCGAATATATGTTTGTTCATGAACTCTTTACCTACGGCTATCTCTTCAAGAGTTCCTCCTACTTTCTCTTCCAGGAGTTTGAGTGTTTCTGTTTTAATGTTTAGATCTTTAATCCATTTTGACTTTAACTTAGTGCATGGTGATAGAGCTGGGTCAAGTTTTAGTTTTCAGCATGTAGAAAGCCATGTTTTCCAGCACTATTTGTTAAAGAGGCTATCTTTCTTCCAGTGAGCTTGTGTAGCCCCTTTGTCGAACATAAGATGGTTGAATGTGTTCATATATGCTTCTGCACCTTCTAATCTGTTCCATTGATGCTCAGGTCTATTTTGTTGCCAATACCATGTTGATTTTATCACAGTGGCTTTGTAGTATAATTTCAAATCAGGAAATGTGATGCCTCCTGCCTTGTCTTTATTGACCAAGATTGCCTTTGCTATTCTAGGTCGTTTGTGGTTCCAAATAAATTTTAGGATTGATTTCTCTATATCTGGGAGGTATGTTGGTGTCAGCTTAATAGGGATTGCACTAAATCTGTACAGCAATTTTGTGAGTATGGCCATCTTCATGATGTTGGTTCTTCCTATCCAGGAGCATGGAATATCTTCCCATTTTCTGAAATCCTCTATAATTTCTTTTCTTAGGGTGTTGTAATTTTCCCTGAAAAGTTCTTTGATTTCCTTGGATAAGTGAATCCCAAGGTATTTCTTTTTCCGTGGTGCTATTGTAAAAGGTATTGTTTCTATTGTTTCCCTTTCAGTGTGTTTCTTATCTGTGTAGAGGAATGCTATTGACTTTTGTGTATTGATTTTGTATCCTGCTATGCTACTGAATTTCCCTAGTTCTAGTAGTTTTTTGGTGGAATTTTTGGGGTCTTCCAAGTAAAGAATCATGTCGTCTGCAAATAGTGATAATTTAACTTCTTCTTTACCCATTCTTATTCCCATTATTTCTCCCTCTTTTCTAATGGCTGTTGCTAAGAATTCCAAGACTTTGTTGAATAGGAGGGGTGATAGAGGATATCCTTGTCTTGTACCTGATTTAAGAGTAAAAGATATCAGTTTTTCCCCATTTAGGATTATATGAGCTTTTGGGTTGTCATAGATGGCTTTTATCAAGTTAAGATAGAGTCCATCTATTCCAATTTTCTGTGGGACCTTGAACATGAATGAGTGTTGGACTTTGTCAAAGGCTTTCTCTGCATCAATTGAGATGATCATGTGGTTTTTAAATTTCAGTCTATTAATATAGTGCATTACATTTATAGATTCTCGAATATTGAACCATCCTTGCATCCCTGGGATGAATCCTACCTGGTCATGGTGTATGATCTTCTTGATGATTTGCTGTATTCAATTTGCCATGATTTTGTTGAGTATTTTTGCATCTATGTTCATGAGGGAGATTGGCCTGTAGTTCTCCTTTTTGGTTGCGTCTTTACCTGGTTTTGGAATGAGTATTATACTTGCCTCCAGAAATGATTTTGGGAGGACTTTTTCCTTTTAAACTTCGTGGAAGAGTTTGTGGAGTGTGGGGATTATATCTTCTATAAATTTCTTGTAGAATTCAGCTGTGAATCCATCAGGCCCTGGACTTTTCTTTGTCAGTAGGCTTTTTCTTACGTTTCATATTTCGTTGGCTTTTATTGGCTTATTGAGAGTTGTAATATCTTCTTGATTCAATTTTGGTAATTTGTACCTTTTGAGGAATCAGTCCACTTCTTCTGTGTCTTCTATTCTGTGAGCGTAAAGATTCTCGAAGTAACTATTGATAATCTTCTGAGTTTCCACTGGGTCTGTGGTGATTTCACCCTTTTCATTCCTTATCGCTTGTACTTGAATTTTCTTTTGCCTCCTTTTGATGAGGATGGCAAGAGGCTTATCAACTTTATTTAGTTTTTCAAAGAACCAACTTTTTGATTTGTGGATTCTTTGAACTGTTTTTTTTCATCTCAATTGAGTTAATTTCTGCTCTCATCTTTATGATTTCTTCCCGTCTTTGTGCTCTGGGTTTTGTTTGCTCTTCTTTTTCTAGTTGTCGGAGATGAAACATTAAGGTGCTAATTTGTTCCCTTTGCATTTTCCTAATGTGTGAGTTCATAGCTATTACTTTCCCTCTAAGAACTGCTTTCATCACATCCCATAAATTCCGGTAAGTTGTACTTGAATTTTAATTGAATAGTAGATATTGTTGAATTTCTTGTTGAATTTCTTCTGCAACCCATTGATTTCTGTGTAGGGTGTTTTTTAGTTTCCATGAATTTAGTGGGTTTTTCTGTTTTTTTTTTTTTTTTTTTCATTTATTTCCAATTTCATTGCATTGTGGTCAGATAGTATGCATGGGATAATTTCTATTTTCTTGCATATACTTAGGCATGACCTGTGGACTAGTATGTGGTCTATTTTGGAAAATGACCCATGTGCAGTTGAAAAAAATGTATATTCAGCTGTGTTTGGGTGGAACACTGTATATGTCCACCAGGTCCATTTGTTCTAAGCTCTGGTTCATTTCTGCTACTTCCTTGCTAATTTTTTGTCTGGTTGACCTATCTTTTTGAGATAAGGGTGTGTTAAGATCTCCTGTTAAGATTGTGTTCTTAGAAAAACATTAAGTTTTTCATGTTCCTTCAAATTTGTCTTACATAGTTGCGTGCTCCTGTGTTTGGTGCATAGATATTTATGAGTGTTACTTCATGCTTTTGAACTTTTCCCCTGACCAATATATAGTGGTCTTCTTTGTGTCATTTGATCATTCTTGGATTGATGTTGCGAGTATCTGAGAACAGAATTGTTACTCCTGCTTTTTTCTGAGGAGTAGTATTGTTTTCCATCCTTTGGCTTTGAGCCTATGAATGTCCTTTTGTGTTAAGTGTGTTTCTTGTATACAGCATATTGTTGGATTTTGTTTCCTAATCCACTGTGCCAGTCTATTTCTCTTAATTGAAGAATTGAACCCGTTTACATTTATGGTTATAATTGAAATGTGCTGACTTATGTTTGTCATGATATTTAGCTGGTATTGTTACTCCTTTGTAACCTGTGTTTAATTGACTGTCCTGTTTAGTGGGTTCCTTCCATTCTCTTGAATGGAGTTGTGGTCATTGTGGTCTCTCTCTCTAGAACATCTTTTAGCAGCCTGTGAAGGGATGGCTTTGTCATCATGAAATTATTTAGTTGTTCTTTGTCGTAGAAGTATTTCACTTCTCCATCAAACTTGAGTGTTTTGCAGGGTATAATAGTCTGGGCTGGAATTTGTTTTCGTGTAGTACTTGAGGAACTGTGCTCCATGCTCTCCTTGCCTTCATTGTTTGTGTAGAGAAGTCAGCTGTAATTCTGATGGGTTTTCCTTTGAATATGAGCTCCTTCTTCTCTCTAGCAGCTTTCAGTATATTATTTTTGTGTTGGATTTCTGCGATCTTAACTATTATATGTCTCGGTGTGTTTCTACTTGGGTTGAGGTTATTTAGTGTTCTGTATGCTTTGGTGACCTGAATGTTTGAGTATTTCCTCATATTCGGGAGGTTTTTTGTGCTTATTTCTCCCCAATTTCTTTTTACGTCATTTGTGTTGACTCCTTCATTCTCGTTGATACCAATTCTCACATTGTTCATCCTGGCGCCATCTTGCAGGTGATGGATTATTTTTTCCTTCATTCTCGTTGTTTTTGAGAGATCCTTTCTCCCCTTTTCACTAGCTGCTCCAGCATCTTCACGATCTGAAACTCTATGTTCGCTTTCCCTCAGATGGTTTTATAGACTCGTGATTGATATTTTTATTTCTTCTATATCTCTTTGACTGTGTTTCATGTGTTCTATTTCTTTTCTGTATTGCTCGTTCAAGGAATTCATCATATTTCTGATCTCCTCAATTTTTTTATCCATGTCTTCTTTAGAGGTAGTTATTAATTCTTTTTCTGCCGTGTTTCTTCCAAGTTGGATTTCCTCTGTATATTTTTGGACTTGTTTCGGTATTTCAGATCGTATGACTTCAAAAAGTTCTTTTTTGTTTTGAGAAGTTATTTCTGCTTTGAGTTCCTCATGATCTTTCTGCTGTTGTTTCTTTGCTTCAGATGCTGTTAATTCATATATATCAGCTGCAATAGTGCTCTCTGCAGTTGTTCTGGGTGAGCATAGTTTTTCTAACCAATGTTTCTGGAATTCATTCTTTATTTGAGATACTAAGTATTCAAATATTTCTTTTCTAATTTGGGAAATTTTTGTTTTATTTCCTCTATAGCTTTCTGCTGTTGTTCCTTTGCTGCTGTATCTGTTACTTCCTTCTTTGCAGCTGAGCTAGTGTCCTGTGCCCTTCCTGATGGACTCGAGGTCTAGGATTGCAATTTTACCCCTTCTCTTTGTCATTTCATATAGCACTGACCTTTGACCTTTGGTTTAGAGCTTTGGTGCAGTTATGACCTTAGCTTGTTATGAGATTCGGGTGCCAGTCTATTAAGTTTGAGATTTTCCAGGTATGCCTATCCTGGGTCTAGGTTTTGTGTTCTGTTCCTTTTTTGCTGCAGCTCCTTTGGTTCCCCTCTGTTGGTTCCCGGGGTCAGCCCTCCTGTGTCAGGCAGGTCGATCCCCAGGTGGGAGCGCCTGGGCTTTGGTGGATCTTCTGGGCTCACAAAAGGATAGTGGATGATCTTATTTACTGAGTAGGCTGTACTGAGCCAGCCAGCCTGTGCTGGGTCCGGGTCTACAGGCCGTAACCCGAGAAGGCTGGGAAAGGTCCCTCTGGTGCAGCGGGCCTGGAGCCCTCACTCACAGGCCAGGCTGTGCTGGGTTTCGTTCTGTAGCGTGGGACCGTGGATTGCTGAGAAATGTGTCTCCAGCATGGCAGGCTTGGAGTTCTCACTCCAGGCCGACCTGCACTGGGTCTGGGGCCTGTGGGGTGGGACCGGTAATCACCTCTGAATGTTTCTTTGGCACAGTGTGCCCGGAGCTCTCACTGGGCCACAGGGTGTGGGGCAGGTAATCCCTGGGAAATGTCTCTCGGCCCAGCGTGCCTGGAGTTCTACACTCACTGACCTTTGATGCCCAGATAGTCGGGCAAATTCCCACTCGATCATCGGGCTTTAGGTCAGGGGATCCGGGGATGTGTTGGTGAGTGGGTCCTGAGATTTCAGGCCATTCACTTGTTTGGAGGGGTTGGGCGCTGGTGGGAAGAAGCCAATGGCTCTCCCTCAGGCTCACCACACTCTCACTGATCTGGGAATCCTCATGAGTTGTGAAAGTTTGCACTCGCTGGGAGAGCTTGGGCGGGATCCAGGAGGCTGCTGGAATCAGCCACTGTCTCAGGCCGGTCTCTGGCTGGGCGGTGTGGGTGGGATCGATTTGACTGCTGGCATTGGTCTTGCTGTCTTGGGGGTTTCTGGAGCTGGGCGGGCGTGGGTGGGATGGAGCAGGATGATGGAGTTGGCCACGCTGTCTCTGGCCGGTCTCAGGCTGGGCGGGCGCCGGTGGGATAGAGCAGGATGGCAGAGTCGGCCACGCTGTCTGTGGCCGGTCTTTAATAACTCTTATTAAAGATATTTCAAAGTTACTTCCTATTATTATAGTACAGTTACACATTCCTTAAGTTGTTTACAGTTTAGGTTTTTCATATAATAAAAACCAATATATATCTTTCTGTGTTAGATTTATTAAACTTAGCATTATGGTTCTTTTTGTTTTATTGTATTTTGAAAAGTAAAAGCAGAGCAAGAGCAAAAATCAGAAACAAGCATTATGGGTTTAAGTGCTTTTTCTTTTCTTAATATGACTCAAATTTATCTTTTTAATAGCTGAATAGTAGTCCATGGTCTATGTTTACCACATTTTCTTAATTCAGTTATCTGTTCAGGAGCATTTAGGCATTATTTCTATAATTTAATATTGTGAAATGCGCTAAAATAAATGAAAGATCTGGATATTAAAAAGAATAAATCTGTTGCACCGTAAAAGGAATAGACATATGTATTGGTAATGACTTACTGTTCAGAACCCCCATTACATGTGAAATAATATCAGGAACCAAGAAATGGATTATGTCAAATTAAAGGGCTCTGTACAGTAATGGAAACAGCCATTAGCATGGAGAGAGAATGTACAAAGTAGAAAAGAAATGGGTAGGTACTCCTCAGAGAGTAATACCTGTACTGTATAAAGAACTCAAGAAAAATTAAGCACCTCACCAAAATAAAGATCCAGTCCCCTCATAAAATGGATAAGTGAAAGGAGTAGATATTTCTCAGAAGTACAGATGGCTAATATATGTAAAAAATGTTTACCTTTTCTGGCCATTAGAAACACACAGATTAAAACAACACAGAGAGGCCCTTTATAACACCACCACATGCGGAATGGACATGTTGGCTGTTGTGGGGACATTGGACAAAATGGCACCCTTGCTGCTATGGCAGTGGGCTTCATGATGCTGGACATCCAGGTTTTTTCCACAGCCACAAATTCCACCATCATGACCACTGTGAACAACATTGGCATTGATGTCCTACCTGTGATTCAACACCACTGGCTGAAAGACAGCAAGGTGCTGAAGGAGGGCAAACTTCCTGACCTGTGCACTGAGTCTCAGGCAGACAAGAAAGAACAGCACAGGCAAGTACCCCTGAATCTTTCTGCACGAGTCCTTGAGCAGGCCCAGATCCCAATGAGCCTATCCACCATGCCCTGCACCCCACCCTGTGACCATCAAGCGTAACAGGAAGTTTCAGAACACCTCTGACTTACTCCCTCTCCATTGATAACTAGATTTAGTACAAGGTAGTTGAGTTCAGGGAATAGGTGGCTCTGAGAACAAGTTCTTAGCTCCTCAGAGGTCAGATCGGAGCTGTTTGTCAAGAATTTGGCCATGAACTTAGTCCCCAGCACCTGCATCTGCAAAGGCACCAACCAGAATACCATCATGTTGTCTGTGTGCCGCCACCTGACAGCACTCTGGTCCTTCTCGGGAATTGTGGCTGAGGTACTCGTTCTTCCTCTTCACCTAAAGGAAGCATTGGATACCAAATAAGCCCCTGGATGATGATGGTGTGGGATCCGTGCCTCTGAAGGGCAACATACCCCACATGAATGACAAAGGCAAGAACGTCTGCCAGAGGAACTCTATCATGGGGGCCCATGTCCCTTCCTGACCTCACACAGGAGCTGTCAAAGCACCAGACACACTCAACTTAGAAAATCCACACAGGAGAGGGGGTGATAGCAGAGGATCCAATGGTCCTGTGCATGAGCATCCTCTGCTCTACTATCAGAGCTGCAGACTTCCTGGTGCTCCTTGGGAGGGGAGCAGAAGTCATTGTTGTCAGTTTCCAGAGAAACTCTTCAAGAATATTTCTAGGAGTGACCCAGGCCAGAGCACAGGCCCGGCATGTGAGTGAGACCGCCCGGGCCACTGGATCCTGAAGCAACCCAGAGCCCAGCCCCAGCATGGAAACCTCAGCAGAACTCCCTGCAAAGAGGCTAGAGGCAAGACCTACCCAGCTGATTCAGGAGCAGAACATCTTGCCAGAGTAACATAAAAGGTTCACCCGCAACGCTGCACCATGAAGAAGTGGAGCACAGCAGCCAGACCCAAGCCACACCCACCTGGAGGAGTCTGAACTTCCTAGATCCAGACCTGGTGCTACGGTAATAACTCTATCTAAGCTCTACACCAAAGGTCAAAAATCAGTGGTGTACAAAATCACAAACAGAAGGAACAAAAAGCAGTCTCAGGCCCCAAGTCCACCCAGTACAAATGCAGATGACACTAGCATATAGGAAATTGGAAATTACACACCTGAAATCTCTGAAATAATAGCGTTGGAAGTAAAGAAAGAACTGGAGAAAGGTATAGAAGAGATCAGATCAGAAATAATTTCTGAAGTAAAAAAAAGTAGTGCTAACTATAATCAAAGAAGTACTAAGTGCTTCTAAAGAATATACATACAAAAAGTAGAGTGGAATATAAAAATGATGGATCCTCTGAATAAGCAATATAGGAAAGAAATAGAATATATGGAACAGATCCAAAGTAATATACAGGAAATTAAAACCTCAATCACAAGCTAGCCTTAAAGACACCATTGTAGCTAGTGAAAAGGTAAGCAAAGATCTCTTAAAAACAACTAGGGTGCAGGAAAAAATAATTCAACACCTGCAAGATGATGCAAAGATGAACAATGTGAGACTAATAGGCATCAAGGAGAAGGAAGGAGTCAATACAAGTGATATAGAAAGAATATGGCAGAAGTAATAGCAGAAAACTCCCCAAATATGGGGCAAGAATCTGACATTCAGTAACTGAAGCATATAGAACTACAAATAACATCAACCCAATTAAAACCACTCCCAGACATATAATAATCAAGATCTCAGAAATTCAGCACAGGAACAGTACACTAAAAGCTGCTAAAGGAAAGAAACAGATCACATTTAAAGGAAAACCCAACAGAATAATGGCAGATTTCTCTTCACAAGCCATCAAGGCAAGAAAAGCATGGAGCAAAGTACTTCAAGTCTTCCAAGAAAACAAATTCTAACTCAAACTGATATATCCTGCAAAACTCTCTTTCAAGTTTAATGGAGAAGTAAAACACTTTCATGACAAAGAACAGCTAAAGAATTTCATGATGACAAAGCCAAGCCTACACAGACTACTAAATGCTGTTCTAGAGAGGGAACAAAAGTATCACAACCTCATGAACGAGAATGGAGAGAACTCATCCAAACAGGGCAAACACACACACAGGAGAATAAGAGGTATACATTAGTAGTGTTTCAGTTATTCTTTTGTGTACAGCAGCAAAATATTTCCATAAGCACACTCTACAAATGGACTTCTCTTGCACCCTATGGGTCAAGATTCCATATGGGACTATAGGGTAGATTTTAAGGAAATAGTTGTAGCTCAGTCTCACAAATGACACCTGGCCACCAGAAATTGTCATGGTCATTATCCATGTCCACAACACACTAGAACTTTGTGCAATATTCTGTCCCCAAACTGTGAGAAGTGATGGGCATTTATATGTCATTCCAGCATTTATCTTATGTTTTATTCTTAGTATTTCTTTACTATTACGAAAACCTTTTCTGAGTTCAATGTTTTGAAACATTTAATTTTTAATTAATTAGTATTTAATTTTCTGAATACTGCTTAATCTTAATTTTTCCTTTAAGATTTGTACTATATCTTTGAATTACAATTTAAAAGACATCGTATGATATCTTCTCCTAGGATTAGAAACTTTAGAAAGTATATTTCTATTTTCTGTTGACTTTATATTACTTCCTCCTTGTCCTTTATACACACATACACATACATATATAGGAAAAAAAAAACCAACATCAGATTGGTACTGTTTCATAGAAATCTGCAATGATCTTTGAAATAGGGGTTCATGTAATATATCTTATATAGTCCTACATAGCTACCACTTTGTGAGCTCTTTATTGTTCATCCAGGAGCATACTGCAACTTCTCATGCCTTTTGAATTACGCTCTTTGTTATTTACCATATGTTATTTCTGGAGGTATTAAAATATTTCAAGTTTGTGTAACTAGGAAATATTTTACTATTAGTTTTCAAAGGTATGTTTGCTAAGTATAAAATTCAAAGAGGATAGATTTTTTTCTTTCTGTCCTTGAATTAGTGTAGTTTCTTACACACTTGGTCCTTTTGTTTTCTTTCTAATGTGGAATAAGATGCTATTTAATTTTCTTCTTCCATAACTAATATTTTTTATGTATATTCTTTATCCATTTTTTTTCTTCATAATAACTTTCATACAATTTCATTTTTGTGTATCTTGGTATGATTTTATTTAAATTTCTTGTGCAAAAGTTTCATTTTTCTTGGAAATGTTTTTATTATAAGTTGACCTAAATTCAGAAATTTTAAAACTTTGAATATTTATTACCTACTCCTTTCTACCTTGAGAATTTTAATTATATGAATATAAAAAAAGAAAGGAAGGAGCAGTTAATGCTTACAGTGTTTGTTTTTACTCTGATTTTTTTCCTCTCTTGAATTTCTTCTAACTTCTTAGTTACTGTTTTCTTTTTAAAAACAAAACTTATACCTTTATATCTGGTAATCTGAAAAACTAATTTGCAAGTATCATCAGGTAATAAATATATCAACCATTGTTGGATTCCTATTACTTTGTTTAGTGAAAGTTTGTATCATGTATAATGCTGTTTTTTTCTAACTATTTTGTATTATTTGAAAATATTAAAAAGTGCAAAAAAAAAAAAAAAGAAAGAAAACCCACACAGGAACAGCAAATCCAGTATAGATTTCCATATTTTATTTTTTGAATTTGTAACTTAATTAGGTCTTCTACATAGAGAATTCTGTTCCTTACTTCTTCTTTTCTCCTTTGTAAGCCCACATGAGTGCCAGGAAGTCAGCATGTCCCACGAAGACCCCATGGTCTGTGGTCACGAGAAGCTACAGAAGGAGTGTGTGTAGCCTGTGCCACCTGCCTGTCTGAAGCCAGCACTGTGTGTCACTGTTCTTTCCTGAAGTTCACAGGTCTGCCTGAGACTTCTTGGTGAAGAGGACCAGGGTCTAGAACTGTAGACTTGCCAGCTGTGCCAGTGACAATGTCCTCTCCACGGTGTCCTCCAGAAAGTACCCCTGCCCCTTCCAGAAAGACTGAGCCCACCTTAAAAAAGTATAAAACAAAGCTGAGATTCCATCTGTACTTGTTAATACATAGAAATTTAATTAAGTGACTCAGCAGGGATCCAGGATTCTTAGTTCATAAACATCCTCATCCTTTGCAAGAGGAGGGCATGGACATTCTGTGAGTTCTACACCCCCAGCCCCAGGGCAGCCTGTTTATACTATAAGGAGGGGAGAGAGGCTAGCTAGAACCACAGCTGCTGCCCTTCCCTTTGCTCTTTTTTTTTTTTTGTTTTCTGCTGCCATGATCGGCTTTCTGACATGTGCCCCTCTGCCTGGGAGCCAGCAAGTATAGACTAAAACCTCCACAAACTATTAGCAAACCTTTCCTTCCTTCATTTTGAGTATTGGGCATTTTGTTCCAGCAACAACTGAAAAGTAACTGAGACAGCATGTTACTGCAGAAAGAATTATTATGGAAATTAAAAAAAAAGATAATAAATGCTGCAAGGCTGTGAGGAAAAGTTACTCTTATACATTTTTTAGTTTACTTGGTTTGTGTTTTTTCTGTTTTTGTTTGTTTATTTGAGATAAGGTCTGGGCAATGTAGTTCAATCTGGCCTCCGATTCTTCTACCTCAGCCTCCCAAGTGGAGGGATTACAGGCATATGTCACCCCACTCAGCACCTTCAACGTTGTTGGTGGGAATGTAAATTAGTATAACTACTATGGAAATCAATATGCAGATTCCTCACAAATCTAAGAAATTCCACTTGTCCCCTCATATTCTCCTTCTGAGTGTCCCGAAAATGCTAGAGGCATCATATTACAGTAATGCATGCATATCCATGTTTATAGCAATGGAACTCCTAATACGTGAATCTTAGAAGCATATTATATGTCCTTCAGCAGATCAATGAGTTAATAAAATACGTATTTACACTGTGGAATACTGTACCATAACATTTTAGGGAAATGGATACACCTTGAGACTGTAATGTTAAATGAAATAAATGCACATAAGCATAAATGTTGCATGATTAATCCCTTCAAGTTGATCTGCATTTGGGTTGTTTGCAAGATTTAGCTGTGACAAATTGTGCTGCTATAAACATGGGTGCACATATATCAATGTGATACACAGAAAGGGATAGCTGGGTAGTTTATTGAGGGTTCTCCACAATGATTTCCATAGTGGTTGTACCAGTCTGCACTCCCACCAATGGTAGAAATGGGTTTCTTTTTCCCCACTGCCCCACCAGCATTTGTAGTTGGCTGACTTTTTTTTTTTTTTTTATTTAGTACAGGGTCTATAGGGTCTCACTACAGAGATTGGACTTGTAGTGATTCTCCTGTTTTCAGCCTCCCTGGGGCCACCAGGGAGTAATCTCCATCTCAATGTGCAGGTGGCGTGGCACAGCACAGCATGGCACTGCATGCTGGGGATAGAACCCTAGCTCCTGTGCTCTGCCTAAGCAGGCACCTCAGTCCTCTGACCTATCTGGATGGCCCCGGCTGACTTTTTGAAGATAGCCATTCTTTCTGGGGTGAGATGCAATCTCAGTTTTGTTTTAATTTGCATTTCTCCAATGACCAATAAAGTTGAGCATTTTTTCATATATTTGCCATTTGTATTTCATTTTTTAATAATTTTTATTCATTTGTGAAGTATATGTTTATCTCAGGTGCCCATTTTTGATTGGGTCTTTGAATTTTTCAGCCTGATATTTTTAATTCTTTATATATTCTAGATGTCCTTTGTGTAGTGTCTCGATTGGGGCGTTAAAACCGTTCATATTGAGAGTATGTGCTGAAAAATATTTACTGCCTCTTACCATAGTGTTACTTTTTTCTTTTGTGGATTTCGTTTTTTCCTTTTGTTTAACTTTTCTAGTTATATATGTTCTTCTCTTTGAGCTCTTTGGTGGTATTGGTCTTCCTGTCTCTTATCTAGTATTCCTTTAATTACATTTTTGCAGTGTTGTATTGGTGGTCATGAACTTCCTTAGTTTCTCTTTTTCTTGGAAATTTTTTCTCCTTTAATTTTTTTTTTTTTTTTGGCAGAACCAGGGATTGAACTCATGCCCTTGTGCTTACCAGGAAAGCACTTATTCCACTGAGCCATCTCTGGCCCCCTTCTCCTTTAATTTTGAAGGATAATTTTGTGGGATATATAGCAATCTTAGTTGGATTTGTTTTTCTTTTGGGGCCTCATGAATTTTAGGGCAAGAACTCCTGTGCTTTAAGAATTGTGCTCATAAGACAACCTTGTAAAGGTTTCTTGATGTTATTCTCTAACAGCTCATAGTTCTTTCTGTGTGCAGAATATCTACGATCTTATCTTTATTATATCATAGGTTCTTTTCTGGTTATGGCCATGCATATACTTCATTTTTTATTTTTGGATGTTGAAATCTGTGCCTAATTTTGGAAATTTTTCTTTTCATTGATTTTGGGAAATAAATGTTAAACATTTGGTATCATCTTCTAACCTTTCCCTATCTATTGCAATTCTTAAGTTGGTATTTTTTGGGAGTGGAGGTAACGGGTCATCTGTTAGGTTCCTCTTCATGTTATCTTCTTTTTAAGGTATCCATGAGTATGATTTACTGCATTGCTGTTTTCAAGTTCTGGCAGTCTCCCATCAGACTTGTCATTTCTTTCTTTTTCTACTTTTTTATTTAAAGCAAGCAGTGAGGAGGAGCTAAGATGACCACTTGTTCAGGAGAAACAAAACATTAGCCATTTGTGTTGCCCATACTTTCTATTGAATTTTTCATATCCAGGTTTTCTGAAGCAGTCCTCCTGAGCCGGCATTCTGAGCGCTGGGGAGTATAGGGCTGCGCCATAACACCTGGCACCATTTGGTTTTTGAGTTCTTTTCCTGAAAATTCCTCTATTCAGGGCCCATGAAATCAGCTTTTGCATAGTTTGTAGAAGCATCTTGTTGGTTATTTTGTCATGTGCCTATTGTTTTTATGCTGATTAAGTATCAGAGTAGAAAAACTGTTGGTACTGGAGAGATTTCTTCAGTTAGTGTATGTTTCCCTGTGATATGACATTAGTCTTCATGATCATGCAACTAATTAATGTACTCAATATAATCAAATCAATCCTGGTCATTGCCTAACAAGGGGAGATTAACCATCAGTCATATCAGTATATATAGAACCAAATGTATATTAGTCATTTAGTTTAAAACTTGTAACAATGTTACACAGTTTTCAGTAATAAAGTAAGATGATGAAATAGTATTGCTGGCAGGCAAGTAGGCTAGGATGTAGAGGATAAGAAAAGTAAAGAAGAAGAAAATAGTTCAGAAAGAGAAGAGGAAATTTAGATAACAGCAACAGAAAGACTTTGGTGATACTGTTTTTATGGGATTTAGCTTAAATCCTCAAGCATCTGCTGTTTTAGTCTTTCTCCTGAGTGAGTCACAATACCAGAACTTCACATTTTAAATGAAAAGTTTTATTTTGACTCATCCTTTCAAACTGTAGTTGGTTGTCTCCAAGGCAGGAGGGGTTTAATGGAGGAAGGCCAGAAAGCAGAGAGATAAAGGAAGAGCTGGGGAGGGAGATAGACCCTTCCAAATCAAGTTCCTAGTACCTGCCTTCTCCAACCCAGCTTCTCCTTCTAATAGGGCATTCAGCTCTTCCGAATTCATCAGTGTACAAATCCAACAATGAGTGTGATATGCTCTTGGTCTGGTCACCTTCCAGCAGCCCCCATGTGGCTTTGGGATATTCTCAATTTAAACTGTGATGACCCCTCTCCCACTGATCTCTGGAGGGTCTTTCTTGATTTCCTTGTCCTTTTTCCTGCTGATGATCCATGTCGCTTCTTACATTTCTCAGAGTGAAAACATACCTTTTAACTTCTGTCCTCTGCAGGTTTCTGTCTGTGCCAAACCACACCTCCGCAGAGAGTGTTTATCAAATCTGCAGGTTCAGTGGCATGGAGGAAGCAGTCACTTCTGCATGAAATTGATTAGCATTTGGGAGCCAGTAGAAAAAATCTCATGTGCATGCTGACCTCAGCAGCTCTTGGTGGCAGTAGGATGGATCACATACAGATGCCAAGCTCTCTGGTGTTAGATGTGTGGGAGTCATGCAGGATACAACATTGGCTCAGTGGCATTGGAGAGTGGGTGAGAGGGTAACTACTCTGGTACCACTCCAGTGTCTTTTCTGTACCTCAGATCACACCAGTAAAAGCTGATATGAGCCCTTCAATCACTGTGGGTTGCTCAATGCCTTATTCAGGTCTCTCTCTCTGTCTATGACCATATTCTTATTTTTCCTACCCCTAGAGAAGGCCTTCTTCTGGGAATGTCTTTTTCTCTGGGCTTTGTCTCCTTGTAGGAAGGGAACTTCCAGGCTGATACTGTACCACCGAACTTCTTCCCTCATGAAGGTTAGATCATTCCTCAAGACTACATGTTTTTTAGGATCTAGATTATAAGTAGTGCTGGGATTAGATGTCAGCCCTGCTTCTTTCTCTGAATGTCCCTGACACTGAAGTCCATCCATTAGGCTTGTTCTGAAGTTGCTTTCCTGTGTTTGGGGTTTTTGTTTACTCTCCCTGCAGGCAAAGGACCTGCAGAGCCCAGTGAGCTTCTGAGCAATTCATGAAGGATGCTGCCTGAAGTCCAGTGAGGAAAGAAGAGAGAGAGAGAGAGAGAGTGTGTGTGTGTGTGTGTGTGTGTGTGTGTGTGGTGTCAGTGTGTCTGAATATCTGAGTCTGACTGTCTCTGTACCCCTGCCCACCATGGTCTTTTATCTTTGCAGGTTTTCAAAGGCAAAACCTACATTTTTCTTTATGATCTTGTAGTTGATAATACAGTGCTGAACAGTTTGCTCTGATTTTGTTTGAAAAATT
>PVKA01020613.1:0-17045 GCA_004027165.1 Ctenomys sociabilis
AGACCACAGGACTTTTTCAGCAGTAGACATAAGCCAACCAGTTAATCCATAAATTTCATGAGCAGAGTACATGAGCTGCATGGGGGACCTTAAGGAAACAAACAAATCCAAGTGCAGTACACTTCCCTTCAGAGACTGACAACAGACTGTGGAAATAACTGTCCTCCTTAAGGACAGCCAGCATTAGGCAATGCAAATACTGACTAGTGTGTGGGAAAATGAACACTCTCACATTACACTGCTGAGAAGATTATAAATTGATATGAATGCTTTAGAGGACAACTTGGCAGGATCTGCTAAGGCTGAAAATCTTACCCTACATTCTAACAATTCCATTTTTAGGTTTATGCTCTAGAGAAATGATCACACATTAGAATAAGCCAACATGTGTAAGCATATTCTATGCAACCATAAATTGAAAATGACCTAAGTGGATATCATTAGAAAAATGAATAAATGAAGTACTTATATTCACATGATAGAATATTATCAGTTAAAAATGAATAATGTCATATTAATATCAGCATATCTATAAAAGATAGTTTACAAAAACAAATTATAGAAAATACACAGCATGAGGACATTTTTGAAAAAAATTAATGCATACAATCTTGAGTATTATATAAGGATTAATAAACAAGAAGTAGCACTCTACATCCAAAATATGTCAATTCTGTGGGCATGGAAAGAAAAGTAGGACTCAAGTTCAAGCATAAGGAGTTCTTCATGTCTATCTACTATCACAGATCTGTAATTTTTAAGAAGAATAACAAGTACATGACAAAGTGTAAGTAATTTGCAACTCTGAATATTTGTGTAATAGTATTTACTTACATTATTCTTTAAGCCTTCCTCAATTTTTAAATTTTCTTCAAAAACATGTTAAAGAATGAATCTAGTAAGATGACAAAAGATGTGTCAGGTGAACGTGAAAACCACTCCACTACAGATATGAAACATGATATATGAAAGGTATAGGCCCATGTTCACAGTTATGAAGAAGGAAAAATGTCAAGACAGGCTGGATGATCCCCAAATATTCTTTTTATAAAAGCGCAAATCCCAACAGACAAATTGGAGTCAGGAAGGTGTTCCTGGACTGGTACCTTTAAGGAACTCCTGACTTGAAGCACCTTGGACCCAAACTCACCTATGTACAAACTAGTTGTGTGACCTTAAGGCTTTTCTGAGTCTCTGCTTCCTCTCAAATGGGAATGGTGTTAATTAATTGGAACAGAGTATATTATATTACAAAATACAACTGGTGGCACATGGTGGGTGTGTGTCATGGGAGAATATCTTATAGAGGTGATTTCTTCCCAACTTCAACCTCCAAACAATTGTCATGACTTTGTGGGTATTATTTCCACTTTAGATTTTCAGAAATTAAGATGAAAGATATTTTCTAAGCCTGTAAGCTGCAGTGTTAGTTTACTCTTGCTCTTCACCAGAGAACTTTGCAAACAAGAAGATTGTGCTACGTGGTTCAGGTGGATGAATGCTGGTCAGTGACAAACTGAACTAAGATTTGCTTGCACAGATGCATCCCACACATAAGATGCAATTTTATCTAAGTTTGGGTTTTCTTGATTTGTTTTGTATTTTACTTCCTGAACATGTAAAGCTAAACTTTGTTGGTGGTCACACAGTATTAACTGTCCACCTGAATATAATAAAAGCATCCAATTGAATGGTGTTTAATAACCATACCCTTCCTGCTCCTCTCCCCTCAATATGAGAGCACGTTAGTTTCCAATTGCAATTATTTTTATTGGTTTATGTCTCAAAGAAAAGGCTGCACTTTCTAATAAGCCATAAGACCTAATAATTCCTTTAGGTGAACTCACTCCAGCTCTGTGCCTTCCAATAGTGCTCAGTAAAGATTAACTGATTCAGTAGTAGTAGTCCAGTGTGGGGTAACTTTATTTATACTGATTAGAAATGGCCACTTATGAACAACTCCATACCAACGAAGAAAGCACTCAGTATGGGCTCTTTTTATAAGTATGGTCACCAGTTGTCTACTATGCCAAATAGTTTTCAGATTTCAAATATATGACATCAGAGAAATATTTTCTAAAAATTGCCATGCAACCATTAGGTGGAGAGAACTATCACTAAACTGAGCCATAGTAAAAAGATATTTTTAAAATTATGTGGGTTTCCATTATATACCCCAGTTGTGTGACCTATTTTCTTTTAACTCCATTTTCCCGTTATGGAAAAGAAGAAAGAGAGAGAGACAGAGACAAAGAGAGAGAGACAGAGAGAGAGAGGATGGAAGGAAGGAAGGAAGGAAGGAAGGAAGGAAGGAAGGAAGGAAGGAAGAGAAAGCTCAATGGGGAAGGAAATGTTCCAAAGTGTCATTTTTATTGCCTGGAGCATTTTAAGAGTTTGTATTTTAAATCTGCAGGAAAACAGAAGTTTATAATACTAAACAGTGCATCACCTTGAGCTGCTTTGTAGGATTAACTGCAGATTTTCGCTTCAGAGTGGTATATTGCTCTGAGAAAAGAAAAAAAAAATAGATGTTACCTTGACTACCAGAAATTTCAAGAGTTTAAACACAACTATCTGAAATTTTCAAATTTTCATTTAAATATAGTATCAAAAGAAAAGCAAGTTACAGTTTTGTTCAGGTAGAGATGAGATAGTTACTCCTGTGACATGAATGGATATCTGTATTCTTGCAGGCCCCTAGCCTTGATAAGCTTCCAATTCCTCTGGCTACAGCTCTCTGTCTCCCTCAAGCACCCCTTGGTATTTTTGTAAGTCACATTTTTCTAGCTATAAAATGAGTCAGCAAAAAGATTCTATTTTTCTCTATTCTTGGCATAATGTTTTTAGTGTTTGAGGCTTCTCTTAGCTACAAAATTAAAAGGAAATTTTTGTCTTCCTTCTTTCTATAATCATGTAAAATAACTTTGGCTGCACAAAAAAAAAATCTCAAAAATGACCAAAAAAATTCGAAGGGTTTTTCTTCAATTGTAATTATTCTAAGAGGCTTAATTTGTTTTCTTGATGTTTGAGCTAAGTTTTGAGCATTAGGGAATACAGACCTTGTCACATTTTGACATGCCTTCCACTAAAAGATGGCCATTTTATTTTTTTCTTCCTTCAATTCTAGGCTACCTGTGTCTATTTACATCAATAGAGCATAGAGAAAATGATATTGGTGATTTCTGAGGTTGGGTCATACAAAGCAATGTAGCTCCTGCCCTGTGTGCTAAAATGTGTTTCTGGAA
Organism: Ctenomys sociabilis; assembly: GCA_004027165.1. NCBI lineage: Eukaryota > Metazoa > Chordata > Mammalia > Rodentia > Ctenomyidae > Ctenomys > Ctenomys sociabilis. Next base: position 3,246 of record PVKA01020613.1, read on the forward strand.
ACATTTACCACTGGGTGACAATCCAACTACACCAGAACTCTCCTTTGTGCAGAGGCTCATGACACATGAAAAGCCACATGCTTGTTCTCTGGTCCTCATTCTTGACTGAGTCAACTCTCCCCTGATTGCCAAGTTCTGGGTACTTACATTTCTATAGAAAAGTCTAATCCCAGCTGTTACATCCCTCAAATCCACCTTTCTTCTTATGAAACTCAAGATGTCAGGGTGTAGCTTTGCATCCTTCAGCTTGGCATAAACTCCTGGTGTCCAGAATTGATGAAAATATTAAAAGGTTCCTTAATGCTACTAAATTTCTCCACTGTTTACTAGGAAGCAAACATAACTGGGTAAAGTTTTCTCCTCTATGTCTCCTTCCTGTATTAGGAAGTATTCCTGTGTGCTGAAAGAAACCTGGCAGTGGGCTGGGGAGTTGGCTCAGTGGAATAAGCACTTCCCTGGCAATCAAGGACCTGAGTTCAATCCCCAGTTCTGCCAAAAAAAAAAAAAAAGAAAGAAACCTGGCAGTAATAAAATGCAAAGCTCACTGAAACAGCAACAGAACACTATACTGTACTAGAACATCTGCCAGGATCCTATCCAGTAAGTCAGACAAAAATGTAGTGCTGTGAGTGGGTAGAAGTTAGTAATATTCCTTTAAAGGACATGACAAAAATAAATTTACATACATGCACATATGGACATAAAGAAACTCATAAAAATTTATGCACATGTTCCAAGAGGAAGTGACAGAAGCTTACACATTATAATCTGGTCAATTTCCTTGGGTAGTTGATAGATAAGTTATATTTAGTACTTTAAGGTTTTTCCGTACTTTAAAGTTTTCTTTACTTATGTGCCTATATTACTATTATACATTCTTGAAAACCCCTTTCCCTTTCTCATTAAATTAATATGGACATAAATCTTTGCCTCTGTCTTCCCATGCTTTTTCTCACAGATTAACAACCTTCCTCTGTCAGTCCTCATTTATCCATATTATACCAAAAGAATTAAATGAGACGATCAGTCTATAATGTGAAGCCATGGTCATGTCACATCCTGTGAGACATCTATCTGAATAAGCTTGTGGATTTCTTATTTCATTACTTGTTCGTCTTCCCAGTTTGAATAGATCTCTCAGATCCTGGGACACAACCTGCCTACTTAGAATTTATAACTTAGCTGGCACTTGTGAGTGTAGTCAGAAATTATCAGTGATATTCATTGATATTGAAATGCGGAGACACTCTGGTTTTAAGGGACCAGTAAATCTAATTTTGCTGTAAATGCACTTAGTTTAACTTCTGACCCTTTACTGTAGCACAATCACCAGGCCCTGGTCTCTTCCAGTCTACTTCATTTAGATCTTTATAACTTCTCTCCATTACCCAGATATCCAATGATTTTCATTTAAGCAATCTGAGCCACTATGGCCATATGACTTACAATGAACCAAAAATGTTCAGCCTGAAAGCATTCTAACCATTGGATACTTAGCAGTTAACAAAATATGGCCCCAGTAATCTACAATTTTATAATAAGCTTTGAGGAATAATATGTTTATCAGATTGTAATGGGAATGTACTAAGCTTTATGAGTTTATTAAACATTCTTAAAAACATTCATTATTTTAATGACACTGTTTTTATTAAGATTACTGAAAAAAAATGTCAAGTCAAAAGAATGTATATACAGGCAGCTTTCAAGTTTTGAGCAGTTGGAGATGGCACTGAAAAGAAGAAGTAAAAGGCATAGAAAGCTAACTCTCCCTGTTCATCCAATTGTCTCTGTGTCTAATTCATGTATCAGAACCTTGCTGCTATAGTTTAAAGACTGTAATAGGCAAAAAGGATTATCCTCACACCTAAAATACCACAGACCAGTCAGGCTAAGATAGCATCTTCATTAATCTAGTTCAAGAAAGGAACAAATTCAACAAGTTTTCATGGCTGAAAGAAGAAACTGTTTTAAATGTAGGAAAACTTTTGACTGTCCATAAAGATTGATGGACCAAGGACAGAATAGAATTCTAAGTTAGTATTGCTCTTTAACTGTTTTCATAAAGAACTGTCTAGCATTATGATCTCTAAGCAGATGCTAGTAAAAAACATAAAATATCAAAAAGTCCTTGTCCTCACGGAGGTAAAAGTTATATATGCAATTAAACGGATCAATCAACTGATGCTTAAGCACTTTAAAAATGGCAAAATTGGAATACAAGCAATAATCAAATGTGAGTTTAAGTTCCAGCTTTCTAATGTCTGTAAGACTCCCCAGTTTGTACAAAGTAGGAAGATGAAATTCTACAACTGCCATGGACTGGACAGGGGCTGGATGTTCAAATGGTGCTTGTTCTCTGTCCTTACAGCACTCAATGCACACAAGCACAAACTCATTGGAAAGACATACTTTACAATGTATAACCATTCAGTAAATAATATATTCCCTAAATTTGATGGCAGATTCTATTAATTCTATTCATATGATATTTGACACTCTTTATCCTTTAAATATGTCCCACTAAGGAGCAGGTATTGCACAATAAAGCCCCAAAGCAACAGTGCTGGAAGAGGATCCCATGGAAGGAGTTGTGAGGACTCCACCCTCATGAACGGGAATATGCTGACTCTAACAGGGCAGACTCTCACTCTCTCTTGCCCCTCTGTGTTCTCTTTTGAGAAGACGCATTAAGGGGTCCTAACCTTAATGTTGTAACTCCAGTCTCCAAAACCATGAAGGATAAATTTTGAACCATGAAAACAAATTTATTTATAAACTCCTCCATCTGTGGTGTTCTGTTGCAACATCACCAGCCAAAGACATTGACCTTCTATCAGCTTGAGTTTCAAGAACTCTTCATGAGGAGTTACTTTGTCCCCCTACAATCATGAATCATGCAATTTCATAACAGTTATCAGTGCAAGAACCTCAAAGATGCCATGCATTAAGTCAGAAAACATTTTTCTTATGAACTTGGGAGCATGAAAATTAAAATATTCTTCCCACAATATAAATATTAAGTCATATACTATGCTCAAAGGAATGAAACACTATTTATTTATTTTTATAATTTTTATTTATTTTAATGAGAAAAAAGAAAAAATAGCAAAGAAGCAGTTTCAAAAACAGGTTAGTAGGACATTTACAGTAATTAATACATTGCATATTGTCTTCATAGTAGTTATTCAGAGGACAAGATGTAGACATGATATCTAAACACTATAGAAAGTGATTTGAGTCAAAAACTGATAAATTTTTTTATAAAAGGTTAGGGAACTTCTATAAAGGGTAGCTACTTTAGGCATTGAAGGTCATATGATCTGTGTCACAACTACTAACTTCTGATATTGTAACTTAAAACAACTAGAAGTAAATTTATATACACATAGGTGTTACTGTGTTCCAATAATACTTTATTTACATCAAAGTTAAGTCTAGTTTGTGGGCCATAGTTTGTCAACATGATTGAAAAACTAAAGCTTCCTCAAACCTCTTAATTTTAAATTATTAAACGTCTTTAATTTTTATATCTGTTATATGCGGTCCTTGAGTCTAAATCTGTGCACAGTAACTAGTACTCTATAGCGAAGATGTTGGTGGAAAATCAGTGGATGAAACCTAAAAGTTTGATAAAACACTGGTCCATTATAGTATATAACCACGAAAAGTCACATAATCCTCTCTGAGCTTGAGGTTTTTTTCATCGGATGTTTGGCAACTTTCTTTTCTGTTTCTGGGGAAAAATGTAAGAGTCTCATGAGGCAAAGCATAAGAAAAATGTGAAGTGTTGCATATCCCAAAGCTGACATGGACATCTAACACAGTGTCTTAGATGCCTGTAACAATACATTCAATGAGATTGGTTTAAACAAAGATGTCCCTTATAACAGTTTTCTGCTAACCTCTTACAAGTCTTTAGAAATAGTTTTCTACATTCGTTATCTTGTGTCATCTTCTCTCCATAGCCCAGAGCAAAAACAAGACATACATTTCAACAACACCTTTTGGAGAGTTGTACAAATATCAGTTCCCTAGGACTACTCTTTAATCTACAGATAATTTATTTTCTTTACACCTAATCAATTCAATATATTACAACTCTTAGTCCTTTCATACAAATATTTTGCAATTCTGCTTGTTTAGTACTTATAAATTCTCTCATTATCTATTGTCTTTATTCATTCTGGTTCATAAATACAATCATTATAGAGTACTTTTCTAGAAATCATTTTAAAACATTTAACAAAACTGGATATTGTTCTTAAAAGAACTATGTTTTTCTTAATAAAATTATTTTTACTTTATGAATCTCATCCCACTAGGATTCCTTAAAAGTACCCCTTCCAGTGTCTCATATATGTTTTATCTTCCATTTTATATCAGCAACTTTAGACATTATTCTAGAGTTGTTAATGATATTCCACCTAACATGCTTTTAATTAATCTTAGCTTTTCCTTAGAATAAACTTTTCCTATGAAAATGAAATCACATGACTTTGTAATTTTAATGGATACTACTGTACTAGGTCCACATCTCTACTAAAATATGTTATATTTATGAAATTCGTAAGTCATATAAGCACAAAATAATAGGGGCTGAGGAGATGGTTCAGCAGAATAATCAGTTGCCTGGCATGTGCGAGGGCCTGAGTTCAATCCCCGGTTCCACAAAAAAAATAAAAATAAAAAAATAGATCCACCAGGGTGAACAATTTTGGGGCCGGGGAGGTGGCTCAGTGGAATAAGCACTTCCTTGGCAAGCACAAGGGCCTGAGTTCAATCCCTGGTTCTATCAAAATAACAATAACAATAATAATAATAATAGTTCATATTACTCTGTGTCTGAATTAAACACAAGATGTGTTGTCATTGTACCAAACCAAACCAGTGGTAAAGTTTTTCATTCGATTTATGCCATTTATAATAGAAAAGGCTATGTGTAAATAATTGACAAATCCTTTTCCCATGTATTTTCACAAGAAACCATTCATAAATTAGAAGCCTTCCCTCAGGGTTAGAACTTACGGCATTATCAAGAAACATTTGGTGCAACGTGGTGATATTTATACTTTATTGAAATCAAGGAAAAGGGAAATGAAAGCAAGAGAGTGGTAGGGATATAAAACTGAAAAGAAATAGAATAACAAAATGTAGCGGTAGACTAGAATAAAGTATAAGTATAATGATTGAATCACTCAGTAGAAAAAAATTGAATCCATAAAAGTGGAGTCAGAGTATGTGTTTTAAAGAGAAAAGAAAGAAAGAAAGAAAAAAAAGTATGTTCACCTTCATGTGTCCTATTCAGTGTTCTGACAAATTAGACCAAAATTATAGGGGTTAGCGAATTTTAACTTTTCAAGGCATTTCCTAAGAATGAAAACAAAGTGACTGAAATAGAAATAATGAAGGCACATCAGAGAAAGTGTCCTAAACTTTGCTTTAAGAGTGTAAAATAGTATTAAAATAGAAAAAATACAAGTGATACAGAATTTCACTTAACAAAATAACCTGAATTTCATGGTAATTGTTGTAATAGGTAGTATTGTCTCCCAACCAGTTATGCCTATACAAGATATATGTATGCAAACTTGGAAAAACAGAATGAAATACATAAGAAATTAAGAAGAGAAAAAGGGAAACAATTGAGAAAAGGAGACAAATGAATTAAGCATTATTTACTCCCTTCCGTAGACCAGCACAAATCCACAGTACAGTTGTGCAAACCATCCTGTTTGCATACAGAGCTGTGTCTCCTTCTCCCACTCCCTCTCCTGTCCTCCTCACCTCAGTACCTCTTGCCATTTGAATAAGTTCCTTCCCATTTCCCATATCTATTGTACCCTTCAGATTACATTTTCTCTTTTAGGTATTTGAAAAATGCAAATCAAAACAACAGGGAGATCGCATTTCAAGAAAGAATGGCTAATATCAAGAAGTCAGCCAATAATAAATGCTGGAGAGGTCTTGGGGAAACCCTTCTGCACTGTTGGTGGGAGTGCAGACTGGTACAACCACTATGGAAATCAATGTGGAGCTTCCTTTAAAAGCTAGGATTGGTGATCCCATTCAGGCCAGCTATTCTTCTACTGGGAGTTTTCCAGAAGAACAGAAAATATCATACCACAGCAATACATGTGAATATGTTTATAGCAGCGCAATTTGTCACAGCTAAATCCTGGAAACAACCCACACGCCCATCAACTGAAGAATAGATATTCCAGAATATGTCTACTTTTACACAATGAAGTGTCATTCAGCTATGAAACAGGATAAATTTGAGACTTTTTTGGTAAATGGATGCAATTAGAGACCATACTCTTAACCAAAATAAATCAGACCCACATGTGCAAACTGTAATATAAATTTTGCAAGAAGCATGTCTTCTTTTTTGTGATCCCATTCAGCTTAGAAGACTATAGATATAGTCTTTGCTTGTCTTGTAATGACAAACAAACTAAATAAATTAAAACACACTTACATATTCATCATATTTTGGCAAAAGGAAGAAAAAGGCAGTGTCATAAAATAAAAAAGATAAGGATTACCACCTTGAACTTGACAAAGTTGCATTTGGGGCAGAAACTTGCAATTTCATTTAGTTTATGATGAACCTACATATTCACCATATTTAAAATCTAATAATAAGTGAATACTTAAATAGATTAAAAACGGTTAAATCCTTTACAGAAATCTATAGTAAGTTATTAAGCAAATTAGGATATGTAAGTTTTAAACAACTTAGAAAGAAAACAATATAATAGCAAACAAGTATTTAGAGTGCATTACTTAGCCCTGTTTTAGATGCTGAATGCAAGGAGAGTATGGTATTTATTAGAGACTAGTGTGATTGCTACAAAAGGCCCACAGAACACTTCAGTAGAGCATTCTGGTTGTGGCAGAAACAGCAACAGGAATGAAGTGGACCTATTGAGTATGATGTTATTTATAGACATAATGAGTCGCTCTTATTAAGCTTACAGTATTTGTTTCAAATGAGCAGCTATCTCACGCACAAAAACAAATTTTTCAACATTCAAACAATCTAAATGGAGCAGAGCTCTGCAACTGTGAAGCTGGGTCCAAATACATAAAAAACATGAAAGAAATCTTACTTTCTAGGTAAAAGCTTTGGGGATTGTGTCTTGTATGGTTTTCATTGTTACAATATGGCTAAGGCACAAAGTGGAAATCACAGCTCAGAAAAATTTCCTGAGGAACTTTCTAGCAAGTCACGTCAACTCCTTAGACTCCATTTCCTTGCCAAAGTTTCTTAGATTAAGCACAAAGAGATCGTCATCCTAATTCTCGCACTTTGATTTCAGAGAAGAGTGCTTCTCACATTTCACTCCAGAGGACTAGTCACACCTTGAGAATTTTTAGGTTTACAAGAAAATCATGTAGGAGTGCTTGCGTATGTACATCTACTGTGCATCAAGAAACAAGTGCCTACGTTTCTAGTCTTACTTTGCCTTTTTCCTTCTAAATGACTTGCTAGTTGAAAAGGGATGGATACAGAGCACAGGCACAGACATACACAACACATGTACTCACCTAGTAGTGTGTCAGGTACTGGGGATACAAAGTGGCTTCCATTAATGATAACTAATTCTTAACACTTAGCACACTAAACATTATTCTGAGACCTTTACCCTAGCATCTAGGAAGTGCCCAACAGAAAATGACTCAACACGTGTGCAGAATTAAGGTCAAATATTTAAGTCTAACAATGTTAGACTTTCCTCCAAGTCTTTCATATAAATTGGCAATGTAACTGCTAGAGAGGATGGTGATTAAGAGGACAAATATCTCTTTGTATTTATCTCTCTATAATGTATAAACTATAAACATGATATATTTTATATCTTAGTTTTCTCTAGCCTTTAATACCAGTTTTAAAATCTTATTTAAAATGTAGGATCAGGGACTACCTTGCATCAGTTCCAGTTACAGAAGCTGCTAAACCAGGAGAGACAGGAAGTCCAACTATAGTCACAAGTTCAAGGTTGGCCTGGATAACATAAGGAGAGCTCACTGCAAGAAAAAATATGATTTCATATTAAAAATCTTGAATGTTTTTTATTTTTTATTCATTTTAATGAGAAAAAACCAGCAATGAAACAGTTTTAAAACAGGTTAGTAGGACAGTTATAAAATTAATATACTGCATATTGTTGCCTTCATAGTAGTTGTCCAGAGGAGAAGATGCAGACATAATATCTTGTCTCAACAATATTAGTACAAACTTTCTTCTCATTGAATGAATAGAAAGTAGTTATTTATTCTATTTTATATACACATATATATTTCTTCCAATACAAAATTGTCCTTTATTTATATCTGTCTTTTTGTTTTGTTTAGTCAAAGATGGGAGTTCCATTGTTAGAGAAGCTGTATTTGGAGAAGTCTTTGGAGACCAGGGAGATGACTCAGTGGAATAAGTGCTTCCCTGGCAAGCACAAGGTCCTGAGTTCAAGCCCAAGTTCCGCAAAAAAAAAAAGAGTATAAAGGACCTTTTCGTACATGATACCAGTTCAAATATTGTAGGTACTTGAATTCAGCAAATATCCCAATATAGTCAAATAGTCCATGATAGTAGTGGGTAACTGGGAGAACTGGCAATTGTCAGAGGCTGTTGATTGAGTAATTTACAGCTCAGCATATTAATTTTTTTTTTTTTGTCTTTTTTGAGACAGGGTCTCACTGTGCAGTTCAGGCTGGCCTTAAGCTCACTTTGTAGCTCAGGCTGGTCTCGAACTCACAACAATCCTCCTGCCTCAACCTCCCTAGTGCTGGGATTACAGGCATGCGCCACCACGCCCGGCTCTCAGCATATTAATATGGCATTATTTGTTGTACCTTGTAGTTATAATTTTCTGTTGGATGGTGAAAACCAAGGTAAAGCAAGACCTGAAAGTTTAACTTTTGAATCTGGCAAGGTCAGCCAAATCCCCTCAAGATTTACCATGAAGTCATGCACAGCATCTTGTAGATCTTTTGTTGTCAGTTTCAGCCATTGGGATGAGTCATGGCTATTTCTTGACTAATTTGCTTTCAATGAAAGCCTAAGGGAATTTTTTTCTCTCTAGGTGCCTCTCCTTAGACACACTATACATCACTGATCACTTTGCTCTGTGGTCCCATAATCTCTTTGATCAGAAAGTTTGGTAGACATCTGAGTTACAAGATGTTACAGCACAGGTTCATTTATGTCCTGAATTCTCAGTGAAATTGAAGAGTTGGCTATCCTTGTAGCCCCTATATTTCACTCATTTTTGGTCTGCAAACTTTAGGTATTAACCATCCAGAAGATTAATGATAGTATTACCCTTTAATAAAAACAGTTGAGCTTAACATCACTATCTGTCTGAACATCAAATGCCTTAGACATAACATGGAACTGGTATTTTCCAACAACCATGGATATTATAAACTTTAACTCCCTATAGCATGTGAAGATGAATTACACATTTTTACACTGAAATTTAGAAATCAAGGCATATACAACAGTGTAGCAGGACAATCCTATCACATTGCCTCTTGTTTTCTTTTATTATACTTTTTACAAATATTTACTTTAAAGACAGTATAGCAATAATTTATATGACATTGGAATCAATAGGCATTTAGAAGACAAAAATGAGTTATTTCAATCATGGTTTTTAGTATTTTACATTGCAACCCTCAGTTTAGTTGCTTAGTTCACACATACTAGCATATAGTTAGTCAGGGTGAGAATTATAGCCACTATTTTAAAAAACCTGATGGAGATGCTTAGGAACATTGCCTTAGCCATCTTGTTTATATAAATATGTTTTTTTCCCTGCTGTATTTCCTAACTTTTCTCCTTTCTCTCTCTTCGTTGTTCAATCTGTAAATTCTCGCTTTCTATTTAACTGTGTTAAAAACCTTTCAATTTTTGTTTCCTTTTGAGTTCTTACAGTAGGGAAACAATATTATGTTTACATATTTGGGTCTAGTTTATTTTACTTATGAGTACAGATTCAAATTACATCCACTTATGTATGAAGGTTTTGAGGTTATTTTTCTTTATAGCTAAGTAATATTCCACTGTATAAAAACACTGCATCTTTTTTATCCATTCCTGAGGTGACGGACATTTTCGTTGTTTCCAAGATTTGCTTATTACAAATTGTGCTGCTATAAACATAGATGCACTTATATCACTATGATATGATGTTTTCAGTTCTTTTGGAAAAATTCCCAGAAAAAGGATGATAGCCGGATTGAATGGAATTTCCAGTTCTAGTTTTTTAAGGAGTCTCCATACTGATTTCCATAATGGTTGCACCAGTCTAGATTCCCACTAGCAGTGGAATCTAGAAAAAGGTTCCTTTTCCCCCACAGCCTCTCAAGCATTTGTTGTTGTTCAGTTTCTTTGTGATACCACTTTCTCTGGTGTGAGACGGTATCTCAGTGTTGTTTTAATTTTCATTTCACGAATGGCTAGTGATTTGGAGAATTTCATGTATTTGTTTCATGTATTTCTTGCTCTGAGAAGGGTGTGTTCATCTCAGATACCCATGTTTTGGATCATGTCTTTAAAATTTGGGGTCCTAATATATTTTAGTTCTTTATACATTCTAGATAGAAGACTGTTGTCTGAGTGCTTATTAGTTAAGACTACTTTCAAATTTGTGACTTCTCTGTTGGTTATTTCTTTTGACATGCAAAAACTTCCCAGTTGTTCATTCTTTCAAGGACTACCCATGCAGTTTGATTTTTGTTCATATAATGTTTGCCTGCCCCTTGTCTCCAAGATGTCCCCCTACTTTCTCTTCCAGGAGATTTAATGTTTCTGCTTTATTGTTTAGATCTTTAATGCATTTTGACTTTATTTAGTGCATGGTGATAGACTTGGGTTAAGTTCTAGTTTTCAGCATTTCAAGGGCTACTATTTCCAGCATCATTCATTAAAGAGGCTATCTTTCTTCTGGTAAGCATATTTGGCCCCCTTGTCAAAGATGAGATGGCTGAGTGTGTTTGTAGTTGCTTCTGCATCTTCTAATCTAGACCATAGATCCTCAGGTCTATTTTTTCCAATACCATGCTGATTTTATCACAGTAGCTTTGTAATATGATTTCAAGTCAAGAATTTCAATACTTCCTGCCTTGTCTTTGTTGCCCAGGATTACCTTAGCTATTCTAGGATATTTTTCTGGTTCTAAATAAATTTTAGGAATGATTTCTCTAGATTTGTGAGATATGTTGGTATTTTGATAGGGATTGCATTAAATCTCTATAACAATTTTGGGAGTATGACCACCTTCACAATGTTGGTTTTTCCTACACAGAAGTAGGGAATATCTTTCTATTTTCTGAAATGCTCTACCATCTCTTTTGTCATAATACTGTAATTTTCATTGAATATATCTCTTTTTTTGTTAGATTAATTCTAAGGTATTTCATTTTCCACAGTACTACTGTAAAAGGTATTGTTTCTCTAATTTCCCTCTCAGTGTGTTTGTTACTTGTATAGAGGAATGCTATTGATTTTTGGGTATTGACTTTGTATACTGCTAAGCTACTGAATTTGTGTATTAATTCTAGTAGCTGCTTGGTGGAGTTTTTTGTTCTTCCAAGTAGAGTATCATGTCATTTGTAAATAATGATAGTTTAATTTCTTTTTTATCTATTCATATTCCTTTTATTTATCTCTCTTGTCGAATGGCTCTAGCTAATGATTCCAGAACTATATTGGAGTGGTGATAAAGGATATCCTTGTCTTGTACCAGATATGAGAATAAAAGACTTCACTTTTTCCCCATTTAGAATTATGCTAGCCATCGGGTTGTCGTAGATGGTTTTTGTCAGATCGAAGTAGAAGCCATCTATTCCAATTTTCTGTCGGACTTTGAACATGAATAAGTGTTGGACTTTGTCAAATCCTTTTCTGCATCAAATGAGATGATGATGTGGTCTTTAGATTTGACTCTATTGATATAGCACATTACATTTATACATTTGAATATATTCAATTCATCTCTGGGATGAATCCTACATGGTCATGGTATGTCACCTTCTTGATGATTTGCTGTATTCTAATTGCTAGGATTCTCCTGAGGATTTTTGAATCAATGTTCATTAAGGAGATTGGTCTGTAGTTCTCTTTTTTAGTTACATCTTCCCCTGGTTTTGGTATCAGTATAATACTTGCCTCCAGGAACAATTTTGGGACGATTGCTTCCTTTTCAATTTCATTGAAGAGTTTGAGCACTATAGGGATTATATCTTCAGTAAATTTCTTGAACAATTCAGCTGCGAATCCACAGGACCTGGAGTTTTCTTTCTCGGTAGGTTTATTTTTAATTACATTTCACATTTCAGTGGCTGTTATTGGATTATTGAGAGTTGTTATATCTTCTTGATTCAGTTTGATAATTTGTACCTTTCTAGGAATCTGTTCATTTCATCTGTGTCTTCTATTCTGTGAAAGTAAAGCTTCTCAAAGTAGCTATTGATAATGTTCTGAGTTTCCACTGGGTCTGTGGCTATTACATCCTTTTCATTCGTTATTGCTTGTATTTGAATTTTTTCTTTCCTCTTTTTGATGAGGTTAGCGAGGGGCTTATCAATTTTATTTAATCTTTCAAACAACCAGCTTTCTGATTGGTTAATTCTTTGAACTATTTTCTTTATCTTGATTGAATTAATTTCAGCTCTAATCTTTATGATTTCTTCCCATTTTGCGGCTTTGGGTTTGGTTTACTCTTCCTTTTCTATATGTTGGAGGTGCAACAATAGGGTATTTATTTGCTCCCAATCTGTTTTCATAATATGTGAGTTCACAGTTATAAATTACCCTCTAAGCACTGCTTTCATGGCATCCCATATATTCTCATAAGTTTTGTTGCATTTTCATTGAATTGTATATATTGTTGAATTTCTTGTTTAATTTCATCTGTAACCCATTGGTTACTGAGTAGGGTGTTGTTTAATTTCCATATATTTATGGGGTTTTTCTGATTTCTTTTGTTGTTTATATCCAGTTTCCTTGCACTGTGGTTAGATAATATGCATGAGATAATTTCTGTTTTCTTGCATATACTCAAACATGACCTATGGACCAGTATGTGGTCTATTTTAGAAAATAACCCATATGCAGCTGTAAAAAAATGTGTATTCAGTTGTGGTTGTGTGGAATCTTCTGCATATATCCACTAAGTCCTTTTGTTCCAAGCTCTGGTTCAATTCTAGTACTTGTTTGCTAATTTTTTGTCTGCTTGACCTACTTTTTGGGATAAGGGGGTGTTAAAGTCTCCTGCTAAGTTTGTGGTCTTGGATATTAGATTTTTCATATTGATTAAGGTTTGTCTTATATAGTTGTGTGCTCCCATGTTTGGTTAGTACATATTTATAAGTGCTACCTCTTCCTCTTGAATTTTTCCCCTACCCAGTAGATAGTGGCCTTCTTCATTTCATTTGATCATTCTTGGTTTGAAGCTGAGACTGTCTTAGAACATGACTGAATAGGAGTGGTACCAGATTCAAGAATAAAAAGTTTTTCTCTCATTTAGAATTATGTTAGCAGTTGAATTTATATAGATGGATTTTACCAGATTGAGGTAGAGGTCATCTATTCCAATTTTCTATAGGACTTTGAACATGAATGAGTGTTGGGATTTTATGCATCAATTGAGGTGATTGTGTGGTTTTTGATATGGCCCTATTGATATAGTGTATTACATTTATAGATTTGCATATGTTGAACCATCCGTGCATCACTGGGATGAATCCTATTTAGCCATAGTGTATAATCTTCTTAAGAATTTGCTGTACTCT
>PVKA01020613.1:17145-40165 GCA_004027165.1 Ctenomys sociabilis
TTTTTTTTTTTTTTTTTTTTTTTTTTTTTTTTTTTTTTTTTTTTTTTTTTGTCTTTTTGAGACAGGGTCTCACTGTGCAGTTCAGGCTGGCCTTAAGCTCACTTTGTAGCTCAGGCTGGTCTCGAACTCACAACAATCCTCCTGCCTCAGCCTCCCTAGTGCTGGGATTACAGGCATGCGCCACCACGCCCGGCTAGGAGGTATAGTTTATAAACCATTAATATCACACACTTAATTGGACAGGTTGACTATTTCAAACTATATTTGTAATTTAACATATCCTAATCTCTCCAACACTTGAAATTTCTGAAAGTAGCAAACTGGTCAAGCATTAGCCGTGACTCATCCACATGGCTGACATTGACAAAGAATCTACAAAGTGAGGTACAAGGTTATAGGACAAACCTTGAGGGGACTTCACTGACCTCATCAGATACAAAAGTTACATTTTTTGTTAAATAGGTCTTGCTTTATCTCGGTCTTAACCATCCAGCAGAAAAGTATAAAAATGATGTATATAAAATAAGGCCATAATAATAAGCTGAGCTGTAAACGGCTCTAGTCAACAACTTCTTCAGATAACCTGCTATTACTGTGGACTGCTGGACTGTGTTGGATTGTTTCACTGAATTCAAGCACCTATAATAATTGAATAACAATAGAATACCCATCTTTGACAGGACTAAACAAAAAAGGGGGATACATAGGAAGAATCATTTTGTGTTTGTATAAACAGTACAGTTAGGATAAATATGCAGTATTTTTACATAATTCTATGGGAAGAAAGAGTTGCACTAATAGTGTTTGGACAGGATATCCTGTCTGCTTCTTGTACTATGGATAACTACTAGGAAGATAACAATGTAAAAAGTATTAGTTATTGAAACTGTACTATAATTCAGCTTTTCAAAAAAAGATAAGTATACAGCTACATTCTCTTAATTCATTGATTAGAGGCATCTGCTCTAATAGTGTTTGTAAATAGGATATCATGTATTCACCTTGCACAACAAAAAACACACTACAAAAACAATATGCAGTATATTAATTATTGAATCTGTCCTACTAGTTTGATTTGATACTGTCTCATTGTTATTTGTTCTTCAATAAAATAAAATTTATAAAAAAGAAATTTCTGAAAGTAAAATCTACAAATCTAATTATTTATGAAACGGAGGTAAATCCAGTACATTTAAGTAGTAAATGTGGTAGGTCATTACCTTAAATATACAAAAAATCTACATTACATGACACTTAATATGTGAAGCTGTTATAATTTTATGCACCAGTTTAAAAATAATACAACAAAAAATGCTGAAAGAACAAAAAAAAACTGCATAAGTGGAACATGTATTAAGTACAAAATAATTAATAAATTAGTAAGTGAGGGGCTGGAGAGATGGCTCAGTGGCATAAGTGCTTCCCTCGCAAGGGCAAGGGCCTGAATTCAATCCCTGGTTCCACCAAAAAAAAAAAAAAAATTGTAAGTGAACACTGTGTAAATACAGTATTTGTGAAAAAAATGTTGAGACTATGTTGAATTTTTAATCATTTCCTTACTTAAATTAAAAGCTTCTTAGTGGAAAATCTTTGCAGCTCACACAAGCAGAACTTGTTACCATTTTAATATATTTAAAACGTATATAAATTCAGTGATTGGCCAGAAATTTTTAGATTACAGCCCCAAAACTCTGGTGGTTGCTTCTAGAATGTGTTCATTTGAGTCTCAGTATATTGACTTGAACTCGTTCCTAAAGTGATGGGGCCTGTAATACCATTGCCTTTTTCGTTGTTGGTCGTTGGTAGGCAACATTATATGTCTTTACATTCAGCTTTGAAATCATAACATTTTAGAAAAATATTGTGTGTTGTTCTTCTCACAAATTGTCTTAGCTGATCCATATTAATAGAACTCTGTGTATAGACCAACACAACCCAATTTAGATTATAACTGTGATGAGATTCTCTACTTGCTAATATTTCTCTGTCCTACATCTCACTCATAGACTCATTTATTGACCAGAGCAAAAAAATAAAAGGAGGTCACTCAGAAAAAATGAGGTTGTTAAAAGGAAGACTGGCAAGGACACTAGAATTAGACACAATTGGTCCTCATCATCACAAAGCAGGTTACTTGAACACACCAGATGTTAGCAGTGTAGTTTGAAAGTTGTATTCATATGATAGTCATTGTATCAATTTCATATTGCTATGGCAATAAATGATCATAAACATTATTTTCACTGAGAACAATGTGTTATCTTGCAACTCATAAACATAAAATCTCGTAATGTCTCATATGAGTAAAATCCGGGTGTGAGCAGGCCTGAATTTCTTTCTGAAGGCTTGAAGATAAATCACTTCTTTACTTTTTCAAGTTCTACAACAGCATGCATTATCTATATTATCCCTGTTTGATCTTCAACCCCAGTAATGGCCCATGAAGTTTTTCCCAAAATGTAATCTCGTTGATTTTGATCTGTCAGCCACTTTCTTCCCTATTTAAGAACAATTGCGATTACAGTGAAAATAACCCAAGGAGACTCTTTATTTTAAAGTTAGAAATATTCAAGGACTTCATGTATGCACATGCATGTCACGCAATGGATTGAATCCAGGGCCTTTCCACTAAGCTACATGCACACCTTTTCATTTAATTTTACAATTTTAAGCAGGGTCTTTTTGCATATCTAATTTCCCCTGTGTTGTGGTTTGTGTCTAGTTTTTGCCCCAATGCCTCAAGCAGTCACTGAGAGAAGCTTCTAGAGTTTGTAATTAATTAATGATCCAATGTGGAGATTATGGGTATGAGTGCTACACCCACCCAAGGGCGTATAGCCTAAATACAATATAAGGGAGGGAGAAAGACATGCTAGCTGCAATAGCTGTGGCTCTTCCCTTGGCTCTTTGCTGCTGCTTTCTGCCTCCATGAACTGCTGCCTTCTTCCACGTGCTGCTTTGCCTTGGATCCAGCTGAGTGTGGACTGAAACCTCCACTAACTGTGAGTTAATAAACCTTTCCTTCCTTAATTTTTGTGTCAGATATTTTGTCCCAGCAATGAGAGAAGAGTAAGTGAGACATCCAGGCTGGGCTCAAACTTACAGTCCTCCTACCTAAACCTCCTAGACCCTCGGGTTACAGATATCCACCACAATGCCTAGCTTCAAAGACTTTATGAGGCCATTACTCTGCTTACCTAAGTGATGTTGGCCAGAGTACAGGACAACATAAAATTATCTTTCTTCTATGAAGTTAATTTTTTACAGAGATAACCGAGAAAAAGAACAAAAGAGGGAAAATCAAAAATAAAATTCTCCCATACAAGGTGAAGTTGTCATTATTAACCAAAGTTTAAGTTCCTCTTTTGAAAAGGTTCATTTTCTTAAATCGCCTTCAACTAGAAACTGAAAATGATAGGGCTGAGAATTTTTCTGTCTCCTTGCAAATTTATCTCAACCATCACTGTAATGTGAAGAAAGGTGATGTATTCATAACACAAGGCAAGAGCTAGTGAAAAGCAAGCCAGTGGAAAGCATAATCATCCACCACTGTTATTCACATCTCTCTTCTCTCTGTCTCTCTGTCTCTCTCTCTGTCATAGAATCTATAGCATGATTATCAGCAGAACCACCTTCTCTACTTAGAATGAAATAAGTGACGAATTATAGATGCTTCCCACATCTGATGCTGAAGGCTGACATCTACCACCTCCAGAAGGAACAATATAAGACAGTGGAGTCCTCCTCTTACAAACTATTTCAGTTATCTAAGTGTTATAGGACAGGACAATTGTTTGAGGTAAAATAAGTAAAAAGGAGCTTAAAATGAATCTAAAGACGTATATTCAAGGATCTACTACCAGTTAGAATGGATCACCCTGTTAAAACACACTCTTAACACTTCCCAGAAAAAAAAAATCAGAGTCAAGGTAGGTAGTGTTACAAACTCACATTCTATTCTTATCTGTAGAATAGGTTAAGGGAAAAATAGTCTGCTTCTCTTTGCAGATCTTCCTAGTTAGTCACTTTCCCAGTGCAGAGATGCAATGCTTAACACCTGTGATTTAAAGGCAGAAAGGTTTATTTTGGCTCGCGGTTTGTAGAGATATCAAACCATAGCTGATTCACTCCCCAGAAGAACAGCATAGCAGAGGGTAATGGCATAGGACAGTTGCTTATGGCATGGTGGGAAAGAATCAGAGAAAGCAAGGGCAGAGCTGGGAAGAAGATAAATTATTTCAGACTATCCCCCAATGACACATCTCTTCCAAAGAGACCTTACCTCCCTAACATCCAGTTAGTTATAGGTCCACGTAATCTAGTCACCTCCCAAAGCACTTGAGGCTTTGAGGATATATATAGATATAAATCATAATATTTCTGGTTGGATGAATTTATTTTTGCATGAATTATGGTAGTCTCGTTTTAATTTTCTTTATTTTCAAGACAAGTCTATGTTGTAGAGCACTTTATGAGAGCAAGTGAAGCATGCCACAAAATCAGCATGTTGTAAATGCTATATATCTAAACAGACATATGGAATAGCTGTTACTCTTTAAATCAAAGACCATAGGATGTGAGAAGCTTTGGACTCTTTCCTCAATTTTACGGAAAGTAAAAGATCCTGAATCTACTGCAATGAGCATCTTACAGTAAGACTTTCCTTATTAATATTAACTCAATGGAAAGACTTCCTTATAACAGAAAAATGAAAACCACAACTAAGCTACTCTTCAATAAATTTTTCGAATGCAGAGACAGAGACAGACACAGAGAGAAAAGAGATGAGAGATGAGAGGCATGGAGAGGGAAAGAGAGAAAGAGAGAGAGGAGACAGACATGAACACAGATAGAGATGGAGATGGAGAAGGACATGGACATGGACATGGAGATGGAGAAGACACAGATAGATAAAGGGACTGGGACAGAGAGGTTTTCTATGCCCTTGAAGAAAATTCATTTGTCTCAACTTGAGAAATATTGTACTCTTTGCTTTTTGAGGTTATCACAGCACCAGCTGAATTAGTGTCCAAAAATTGAGAGCTCAGAATGGCTTCTTAAAGAATAATTGTATTTTCTTACAGGTTTGTTGAAAAAGAAAAAGACAAGGGAAATAAAAGAAAGGGCCTCAGGTGAAGAGAGACACGACTTTTAAGCAGATTTGCTAACTCAAAGCTGGAGGAATGGACAGATCACCAAATCACTTTTGTTGCTTTTGTCTCCAGATGCCCTGATTTCCATCTTAAGAGAACCATTATCGCTAATGATGACTTAGAATAAGCCAGAGGACCTGAGTGGCTCTTAGGCTCTTTCTAGCATTCCCAGTGATTGTTCCATTGTATGAAAGGGAACAAAGAAGGCCTACATAGAAATCATTTGTTCCTTCACCTTCCTAGCACTATAAATTCTTATTATTGTAACGTTGTGAAAAGGAAACCATTATTAAGACCATATTAGAGACTTTTTCCTATTTGGATTCCAACTCTTAGACTTTTTCTGTTTTCAAAAAGACTGTGAGAGAAAAAGGTGTAAGCATCGAGAGTCTTTTTCCAAAAGATTTCAACAAAATGCTAATAATGTCCTGAAATGTAAGCATGCATTACAAAAAGTAGAGTATATTCACTTACTCAGCAAATAATGGAACAGCATCACAGGGAGAAAACTTCCAGAAAGTCATTATGGTATGCCTCTGCTGGCCACAGGATGATAACACAACATTCAGTGGTTTATTACTTTGCAACTCAAGTTACACTTTACCTAACCCAGGTAAGGTTACACTTTACCTAATACAGTAAGGTATTTCTGTAAATCTTCACGCAAGTCAACGTTTATGACCTAAGTTATAAACTACAAGAAATTTGCTCTACAATTTGAGGAGTTTTTAACCTGATTTTGACATAATAATGACTTTAGCTTTATATCTCTGCAATGTCCCACTTCTTAATCAAATAGCAAATGATCTATAAATAAAAATGTGAATGCATTAGCTTGAACTCTCTATTTATAGGAATATTTTTGTACTCAGGATCATTTTTCAAAGTGAATAATCAAAACCCAAATCCTCTACTTCATAAAATTTAATGATTACATAATGGGTTTTCTTATAAGAACATACACCTTTATAATTAAATAGAAATTGAACTTTCTTTGATGGACTATAACTTTGTGATACTTAAAATATACCATTCCTCATTCTACATCTTTCATTAATGTATATTTGCACTGTTCCCCAGATTTTCTACAAGAGGTAGTCCTGCTGTAACATGTACATGACTGTTCCTGAAAAGACCCTTTTTTTTTTTTTTTTTTTTGTATTTTAGGGAAGGATCTACAGGGTATTCAGGGTCTCACTACTAGATCAATGTGTAGTGATTCTTCTGTTTGCAGCCTCCCAAGAGCTGGGATTACAGGAGTGTGCAACCACACCCAGTCTCAGTTGCCATCACAGGGTGCCCTGTGAGGGGGCTGACATTTCAGGTTCAGGGGATCAAACCCCCGGCCCCTGAGCCTACTTGCAGGCACTTTAATCCACTGATCTATTTGGCCAGCCCTGAAAAGACATCATTGATCAAAAAGTAAATGCTAAAGGAATGGCTGTTGTCTTAAAAATACACAGTACACCTTCCCTTGTGGGTCATTGCACATGTTCATCTCAAGAATTCCTGTTGAATGAAAATTTTCATGAATGTGCTCTATGGTTCTCCTTTTCTTTCCTCTTCTTTCTTTAATCAACTATTAAATATAATGAGGACTTAAAATGTCAGTGTTGAGAATGAGCTGTTTACAGCCTTTATGCAAAGCAGGAAAACAACACTAATGATCCTAACCCCACAGATGTCTGTCCACTGCTCACTGCTTTAGCTGGAAGCTTAATTCACACCAGGCTCACTGTTCCTCGGTTTATCCTAGTCCTGTAATCCTGCCACCCTCCAACTGAGCTGAACTGAGATAGATCTGAAGGCATATGGCATTTGTCACAATTTATTTAAAGGGCGATTTAAAGAATAAGCTCTATAACAGGGGAAAGTAGCTTTAAAGTTAAAAATATGAGAGGCAATGTATGTGGGGTAGTTCATACACAATGGAAAACAGCCAGTATAAAATGAATTACCAACTATTTATTTCTTACATTCAGCCTTGCTGGATTTCAAAGTGTGACTCCTCTGGATAGCAACAGTCATCTGTGAAATATAAATAGAATAGCAACGGATATAGATATGAGCTGTGATCTGTTGGAGGTAGAGAAGCCCTTAGTTTTCAAATCCAACAGGGATAGGTGACAGTGCAAAGCCATCTGGACAGAAGTCACAAAGCTATGGTCACCATGATATAGAACATTTCAGAGGTATAATATCATAGAAGTACTGCAGGAAATCACATGCATGAGTCACAGGGCCATCTACCCATGGGAATGAATAGCTAGACGCCTCAGAGAAATTCCAGATCAATAAGAGACATAGAAGTGAAATTTTGTGGAAAATGGAAAACATCTTCAAGAATAGTTAAGAAGCAAGTTATACAGAAAAGAGGAAAAGTAACAGAAATCACGGTATTAATTTTACCATGATTCATAAAGACAATTTCCCTGAAGCAACAGCTCATAAAGCATGGTCCTTGAATCCATAGTGTTGAGATCACTATGGATGTTAAGGTATGCAGATTCTGGGCCCAGCCTAGGCCTACAGAGTCATGGGCCACAACCTAGATCAGAATAAGTGCACCAGTTGCTCAGCTGAATGGGAATGGCTAAGCACCACTATGTCACTAAACTACAGAATTTCTGTCTGAGACATATCTCTTGGGCCAATATTTTATATCTATGAACCAAACTCATCTAAAATTCATTAAAAGTGCTGAATGCAGGGTCTCAGATGCCTACAGAAGGTTTCCCAGAGTGTGTAGCAGAGGCCTACAAAGAAAGCCAGTGGCAGAGAAAAGTACTGGAATGCTCCCAGAAGAGCACAGCCCACAGCTGTCACTCATTTCTAACCTGCTGCTGCCGTGATGAAAAGAGCAAGCCCAGTATTGCTCGATTTTCCGGTTTCTATGAAAAACTAGACACAAGATTTATTATGACAATGAACCTACCTGAAAATCTTGACAACCAGCTCATGTTTTTAAAAAAATGAAATAATACAATTGAACTAAAAGAAGCTGTTTGGTAGTCTAGATCCAAGCCCTGGGTTAGACAACAACGATGGAGAAAATGAATGGTGAAAGGAAAATAGAAGTTACTAAGCCTTAATTCCTCCTTTAGAATGTTTGTTCCCAAAATTGCTTAAACAGACACAGCAATGCATTTATACTATGGTCATAAATACACCTGATCTTTCATCTCCCAAGAAATATCCTCATATTCATCTGTCCCAAGGTCCGCAATTCCACGATGTCAATATTTTTCATTACCTTAACTGTTGATGTCACAGATAGTTTATCTTAAAGTTAAGTTAGAGTGGTGGTCATGCGAGCCCAGGTTTCAAATGCTAACTACCTCATGTACTATCTATTTTGCTGAGCTTAAGAAGTCTCTTTAACGTCTACTTTCTTTAGCAGTAGTTTAGAAATAAATATCCCTTGGGCTGGCCAGATAGCTCAGCAGATTAAAGCTCCTGCTTAGGCAGACACAGGGAACTGGGGCTAGATCCCTCTGTCTGCTGTGCCCCGGCTCCTGGAGTGTACTGAGACACTGCATGAGACGTGGTGTTGTGGTGCGCACCTATTTTCCCAGAGCTTGGGAGGTTGAAAACAGGAGGCTCTCTAGGAGTCTGATCTGTGTAGTGAGACCCTGTAGACCCTGAACTAAATACACTTATGATGAAATTTTTTTCACTAGCCCTCACATTCAATAAGAGAAATTTACTATCGTTTTATCATAAACACTTTTCTGTGAATAAATTTATTAGAGATCTAAGAGAAAGTTTAATAGTGAAAAAATCAAAATTAACTCTAGAACAATATCTAAAGTGACATGATTAAGCCGGGCGTGGTGCGCATGCTTGTAATCCCAGCACTCGGTAGGCTGAGGCAGGAGGATTGTTGTGAGTTCGAGACCAGCCTGAGCTACAAAGTGAGCTTAAAGCCAGCCTGAACTGCATAGTGAGACCCTGTCTCAAAAAAGAAAAAAAAAGACAAAAAAAATAATAATAATAAATAAATAAATAAATAAATAAATAAATAAAGTGACATGATTACATTAGTAGATGTGATGGGACTTGAAGCTGATGGGCAGAATTGCAGAAGAATGTCTTGATCTGTGTGTCACATTGCAAGGCTGGGCTTGCCCTTCGTAGTCTAGGGATGCTGAGAGAGTAGAAATGTGCTGTAGGTTCATCACCCACAGAGTGCTATGAAGAAATGCTTGTTGATGGTCTCATTAATCTGAAAGACTCCTTGAAAGTAAATAAAAAAATATCTCATGTATATATTTATGTTGCCCCCCAAAATATTTTGAAAAGCATTTACATCTCTGAACATGGCTTATCTCTCCCTCACCACTCGGTCACACATCTGTTAATAATTGATAACAGAAAAATTCAGCGTAATATATTTCTAATTATATTCCACATTATTTTTCTTTTCATGGATAAATAATGAAGAACAAAAAATTATCTGACTAGCAAAATGTATTATATAATATGTCTCTGTCCAAACTTAATTTTAAAAAATGGACTTTAGAGCCCACTGGCAATTCTAAATAGAATATAATGCAAAACTGAAAAATCTAAATTTTCTTGAGGTCCTTCTGTTTTTCTGCTACTGAGTGCAAATCAATTGAATATGTACAATGTTTCTTCTCTAAACATGAGGCAAATACTTACTTTAATAACTCTCATCAATATTGGACGTTTACTACAAGCATTTCAAGGGTAAGAAGATAAGTAATTATGTAGGAGTAATTAGCCCTGATTAGCACAAGGAAATTAAAGAGTTATAGATAAACTCGAGCAGCATCTTCAGGAATAAAGTTTAAGGCTCGCAAACATTGAAAAATACTTGTCCATTCCTACTGATTTTCTGATATAGTGTAAAACTGGTGTCTTTATAGCCATACTTTTAATGGCCTTAATTCAATTAAAATGTAGTTTTGATATTTCAGAACAAAAAAATTCTACAGAGCTACCTAAAAAGTGAAATACTTAACACACAGAGATACAGAATGAGAGCAAGAGAGAGGTAGGTGTGTGTTTGTGTGTGTGTGTGTGTGTGTGTGTGTGTAAGAGAGACAGACAGACAAAAAATTATTTTGTAGTATTGGTGACTGAATCCAGAGACTTTATACTAAACTAAATTCCTATCCCTTTATTATTTTTTTGAGACAAGTTCTTCTGAAGTCTTGTGTAAGTTGCCCATGTTGGGTTTAAACTTGCAATCTTCCTGCCTCAATTCTCCAGAGTGCTGGGATTACAGAAGAATAATTTTAAAATGTGAGATTGAATTACATGAAGGATTGTTTAATGTATGTGGAACAGTTTCCTGGAGGAAATAAAATCTGAGACGATTCTCAAGTAAAAGGCTGTGCGTGTTTGTGCAAGCATCTATTGGAAAGAGTAATGTGTATGTTAAACACATCCCCTGAACCTCACCTCTATATTCCACGCTCTAGAACATACCAAAAGCATCTTCATCCTGGATTACCAAAGCATTACTCTAATGATCTCCTCTTACCCTCCCTTTCCCTATTTAATCCACTTCTCACCTGTAAGTACAGGGAACTCTTCGGCACACATATTTTACTATGCTGTCCTCCTTAAAATTCTTCAATCATTTCCATTGCTGGGTAGCATCAGAACTCTCCACCATGATCCATAAGGCCTTATGTGAACTCTCCCCATGTCTCTCTTTGTAGTACTTTCTAGTAGCACTTTTCTCACTCAGCTCTTTCTTCTTTGGTTTCATTACAGTTCTGAACATCTTGCTCATCCCTGAACTAGAGTCTTCACGCAAGTGGTTTCCCTCCTCACTTGCCACAAGGTTGTCCCTTCCTCACTCGTCCAGAAGACTTTTCATTTCTTTTATTTTTGTTATCATTATAATTTTGAAATCTGAGCTACATCTTCATGTCCCTCACATGGTTGATCATTTTATCTATTCTTATGTAAAAATTCTGAATAAATTAGAAGAGAAGGATGTCCCAGAACTGTAATAAGACCCTAAAGAAAGAAGTTATATTAGCCTCTTCCATGAGGGTGTCAGGAAGGGGCAAACCTATTTTGTCTCTATTATTTCCCAACACCTAAAAAAGAACCCAGCACTTAATAGATAATTGATAAACTCTTTTAATAAGAGTGGAAGAAAGAAGAAGCATGCATGTGATGGAATGTGTACTAGTTATACATTTCATGAAAGAAAGAACAAGATTTAATGACTTAAACATATTATATCAGTGACTCTGAGCCAGGAGGGTCTTCCACTCAGGGTCCCCTACAAGTTTGTCATTTTCCCAGCCAGCAGTGGTTCAGTCATCCCAAAGGTCTACCAGGGAAGGCCAAATTCCAAGTTCATTCAGGTAGCTGTCTACAGAGTTTAGGTAATAACAGGCTTTTGGTCATGTGACTTACAGAGAAAGAAACTAGCAAACGAATGTGAGAAAAGCAGAGATGTTGTTTATAACCCAATCTCAAATTGACATCCTCGAAGTCTTGTTAAATTCTACTCATTAGGAGTAAGTCACTAAATTCAGCCCAAATTGATAATTATGATTAAGGGGAAGGTTTTTCATAAGGATGTGAATATCAGAGGAAGACCATAAGGGCCATCTGAGAAGCTGCCTGAAAGGCACTATGTGGTGTGGTGTTGAGATGAGGATGAATGGGCTATAAGCTGTGTGGCAGTTTGTGGAAGACCGTCTGGGAGACTCTCCTTGAACGAACAATTGCCTTCACTTTGGCTGTGCCTGATCCTATTTCCATGCATTGATATGTACAGAGATGGCTAGAGCATTGCCTTATCCCTTCAGTTGGCTTTAAGCAATGCATGTTAGTCGAGCCAAGGTGTGGTCTTTGAAGACAGCATGCACATTTCTCCTGTTACCCACAACTGCTACTCTTTAATATGTGCTGAGTCAAGATAGGAAGAAGAGCCAATACTCCATGCTGTTGACTGGGATAGAGCTTCAAGATAGAAGCTATGACTTCCTAGATCTTGAAAGATTACACATCAGAGCTAAAGCTCTGGACCCCAAAACACTAGATACTATCTCAGTCTCTCTGAATATCCTTCTGCATATTTCAAAGGTAAATACAGGCCTTCTACACAGCCCAGCCACATACACACCTACTTCCTGCCATTCTCAATCATTCAGCCTCAAGCAACTCCTCCTGCATGACTGAACAAAAGCCAGGTTTGGCCCTGGGTCAAGGCCTTTGTTCGAGATAGGCAACACCTTGGCTGGACTTAGGACTCATTGGCTCCCATAACTATAATATGCTTTAGTGTCTTTGTTTTCTCCCTGGGTTGCACTGGAAGTGATAGATTGGGGTTAGCTTGATGGGATTCCAATAACTTATCCATAGATTTACAAATATGAGCTTCCTGAACAGAAAACAAGGACAAGGAAGAGCCCTTTATATGAAGTCTTTAGAATTTATCAAGGGAGTGACAAACAAAAATTGCAGGGGTTGGGGGCAGGCTAGTAAAAAGAAAAACTGGCCCAGACAGCTTACTTTTGCTTACTTTGTCTTTCGTTCCTTTTAGAATCTCCCAACATACTTTACTTTGATGATTGCTATCACATAACTCAAATACTATGAGCAGGAGTTTCAAAAGTAGATCTCTATGAGACCTTGTTACTCACAGTACAACCCCCGGACCAGTATCTTCAACATTCTTGGTTCAGAATCTGAGGCCTAACCTAGATCTGCTGGCTATGCCCCTGCCAGTGAGCAGCATTCCTGGGTAATAATGTCTAGTCTATAGCTGAAGTTTGGAAACATAGTTATAAATTATTGAAAAAAGGAATCATATATGGAGAAGCCGACTCTGGAGCCTGCTCTCCCATATGCTCTGCTATAGTTGTCCCTGGAGATTTCCAGGGACTTGTTGGAACATATATAATCCATATATTAGAGCAAAGTTATTCCTTTTGCAATTTTAATCTCTCACATTTTAATTTTAATTCACCTACTTATAGGAGCAAGAGATACAGCACATCAATATGGAAATTCTACGTCATAAATATAGATCTATCTTTCAGCTGAATCACCAGGAAAAATACAGAAAGAATGTTGTTCTCAAGTATATTCTAAGTCTGTCCTCATGTTCCTCACAAATTATGCTATAGTAACATTAATTGACTTATCAACATGCATCACTTCTGTTTATGTATCACTGTAGCTGACCTGAATCAAGAATAGAATTCTTTCCATTATTATACCTTACCTATTTACATGCCACAGCAGTGGAAACCAGTAGCAATAACTATAAACGCTACATAAATTTTGCATGTATATATCTGAATAATTTGTTTGAAGACAGCACTATGTATTATAACAAATACTGTTCAATTCATATTACTTTGTTGAATGAAATTCTGTGTAACTTGTAAATTTTTCTTTTAATTCTAATTTGTACTCTCTTTAAGTCTTTTTAAACTTAAAAACACTACAAAAATTCTGACCACGTATCAGAAAAAAATTCTATTGAAGTCTGTTATGTCTGAAGCTCTAGGATTTCATACTCAATGATTCTCTGAGACCTAAAACTGAACTAACCTTTAGACTCATTGCTAAAGAGATTCATGAAATGTTAGACACCTGCTGATACCAATGTGTACCTGAAAAGGAAAAAAAACTATCAGGGAAATATCATATGGTCTTTTTTCATGCTTAATGGAGATTTCATGGTGATGCTGTCGACCACCTTTGTCATAAGTAAAGGGCGCCAGAATCAAATTCCTACCTGAGAGGCAATTGCCTGTAAGTTGGTTGGAGGCTTAGCATAAGTCATTTACCTTACAATAGTGGACCATAGAGCTACATGCAACTGTGATAGTGGCTTCCACACAGCTATATCTCTGAGCATTCAGTGTTGGGAAAATTCACACAAATTTGGATAAGGTTTGTTGACTTGATTTAGCAACAGAATGCAGTAAAGGTGACAGTCTGGAATTTGGGGATAAAGCTAGTTATGTTTTACTTTTGGTGAATAATTCCACAGATTTCAGTAGTTTTCAGTGATTTGCAGAACATAAATTTCAATAGAATTTTGCTGAATAAACATGGATATCCAACTTCCCAACTTCCTACCCTGCAGGAAGATATCTACATCAAAGTGTAGAAGCTTAATTTAGCAGATGTGTGAGTGGTCAAATTTAAGAGCATCAAATTTGTCATCTTTGGTTTTGGAGACTTTGACACCAGTCAAGGGGACTGGAAGTAAATTCCAAAGCAGTAAGTAGTTTTGAAAGATTTCTCTCCTATCCCACCAGGAAAGGAGCAAAGCAAAAGGGATAGAAAACTTAATTCATGAGAAACAGTTTATTTCATCCAAGATTTGAAGCAAATATTGCCCAGAACCCCAGGATTCTTCCTTCAGAGTATGATGAATGAAGCCATCAAAGCAAACAGGGTTTCCTTTTAAAACTATTCATGAGCCTGTGCCCTGTGGGGCATTATCACTAATATTATTCATGCATCTTTCATCTCTTACAATGAACTACAGATTCTGAGTGAAATTGTCAATACATGTTAGTTCCTCAGGGGGAAAAATAACTTAGAAATTCAGCCTGAAGCAGAAGGCACTATCCCCCGCGATGGTTTCCACTTTTCTCTCAAATTCCTATCAAATAAACACTTTTCTTATTTTTCTCCCTAAAGTAGATGATTATGTTAAAAACTAAAATGATAGCTTCCCACACCATTTTTACTGAATACAGTACATTAAATTGCACAGAACCTCCATCTCTGCAATCACCAAGTTGCTGTTTCCATCAGCATGTCCTGTAGAAGAGGGCAGGAGTTATTCCCAGGACAGACAAATTTGCTCTGTGCAGTTCAGATATGTACATTCTTTGGATTGTTGATATGAATCACAGGTTTGTGTTTTTTGTGGAGAGTTCGTTTTAAATACACATTTCACGTCTGCATGTATGAATACAGGTGAATCTCTGACAGAAATCAAATAGCTTTTATCAAATCAGTTGGGTTGGTTTCCTCTGTAAACACCTAACTTGAACAGTTAAAGTTCCCAGTGTGCTCAAATAAATCAACCTTTAACTCATGTTTTCCAAGAAATTTTCATGAGCACCAAGTCAGTTGTTTGCTCATTTCAGAAGCAATATACAAAAAAAAAAAAAAAAAAATTAGTAAGTTCTCCAGAAAAAGAAAATCTATGTGTCAATAAAGCCATGAAAGACTTGAGTTGTATCATTATAATGAGCAGATTTAATATCTGAGGCATAATTGCCTTAGATTCCTATATTTAGCCAGCACCAGTATGAGGAGACAACAGACGTCCCTTGAAGCCCAGATTAGCTGATGGAACAACATAACCTTTAGGTCTGAAAACCATGCCAAATATTGAATATTTAAAAGTAAATGTTATTCTAATTAACTACATTCACAAGTGGTAGAAGTTTCTCCCTCCAAAGATGGAAGACTCATTCTCAAGACTCAAATGAGAAGCAGAGCAAAATATTCTATGTGAAATAAAGGCAAATCTGTAATAGATAGCAGGAAGCTATCCATGACCTTCAAAAGTTAGTAGGTATTGGTGCATGCATTTTGCTGTGCATGGTAAAATCATGACCAAAAAGGAATACTACAGAGTCAACAAGCTACTGGAACTTGACTGTGCCAATACAGAACTGAAAATTATGAGAGGCTGGATGGGAAAAGAAAGCTGATGTAGCTCACGTGCCATAAATAAACAATTGTTCTCTCTGAAATGACTTTTGGGGACTCGTTGCTATGACATGAACTGTAGATGTTCTATTTATTCTCTTTGCTATTATTTTATATAGATAATACTCTTTGAACATCCTTTTAAAATTAGTGTGTTGTGTTTCCATAGAGCTAAATATATGTCAGCCTCATCATTTTAATAATCTTGTGTTATAAAGATGTACCATAACTGTGCAATTATCCTTCTATTGTTAGACCTTTAGGGCATTTCTGATGAATATGTAGAAAAATGTTCCTGATGACTCCCACAAGCTTTCTAGATTTCACTCTTCTGAACGACTTCTAGATGTTTCAGTTGTAAGTATAATACTTCAAGAAAGTGTCTAAATCCATCAGATCGCTCACTGAACATCTACTTGAACTGTCTTTCACAGAAGTGTCTAGGTTACTTTTTACTCCTTGCTGGGATGAAATACCCAGGACTCAAAAGTAAGAAAGGAAAGGTTTATTTAGCTCACAGTTTGTGGTGGTTTCAGTCCATACTTGACTGGCTCCAAGGCAGAGTGGAACAGGACAGATAGCATTCATTCATGGTGGCTGCAAAGAGTAAGAGAGCAAAGGGAGTGGTGGCACCAGTGACCACTGGTGAGAGAGCAAGTCTGTCTCCCTAAAGTTGAGCTCAGGCTATCTGCCCAAGGCTGAGTGTAGTACACATACCCAAAATCCCAGTAGGTCTTGCACCCATAATCCCAGTGGATCATGGGTTAATCACAAACTCTAGAAGTTCACCCCATGACTGCATAAGGCTTTGGGGGCACAACCAGACAAAAACCATGACAAGTAAGATTATCATTGCCAGAAGATGAGTGTGAATGTTCACACATTCCATTATAATGAATGCTGGTAATCAAGAAAAAAGAGAAACTACAATCCCTCCCATTGCACGGTAGGGTGGCCCAAAGGATTCACCCAAATTTTTGAAAGTTCTGTAAAGTCTTACCTAACTTCAAACTATAAAATTCTTAATTCTCTTCTCCCATGTATATATTTCAATTTTAATTGTAGCTACATCTTTATTTGGTGTTCTGTGTTCATGCAAATGAATTAGGAACCTCCTGCCAGACTGTTATGGTTCTTGAGGCTACATGGCAGTAAAGTTGTTTTTGGATTTGACTGGATTTGAAAGCAATTCAAAGCCATAATAAACTGAGTGCGAAGGATAATCTACATGAGGATTTAAATCTACTTTAATATTTGAAGTATATTTGTGATCCAGGTACACATATTCTTGCTCTTATATTGTTTTTATCTAAGTCTTCTGGAGCATCAGACAGTAAGAATTCTTTTGATTGCTTCTGAAACAGGTGTATCATTTACTTTCTTCAGCTCCAAACTGAAAAGTAACTTTCCAACTTCTCACTCCCACTGCTGCTGTCATGCCATTTGGTCTTTTGTACTTTATGAAGTTTCTTCCCAATTAAGTGCAGTCTACCTTCCCAATTTACTCTTAGCAATAATTTATAGATGGTTCTCATGCTACCGATAACTCAAGCAGTAAATCTGGAAATAATTTGTGATATCCAAGGAGTCCTCACATCTTGCCTAGGACATCTTTAAGCTACCTCCTCATCTCAGATTTCTCTTCTTACATTTCCAGAACTCCTGTCTTCTTCCAGGTCTTAATCTCTACAAATGACAGGATATTATAACTTACTTCCCAAGATGTAGACCCATGTTCTACAGTCCATCTCACATATAATGCTGACCAAATATTTTCATCCTTCCTTCCTGGAAATAAAGCAAGTCGATAGCTCAGTAGTGTAAAGGGCTTGCTTGGGCAAGCTTAGGCAGGCACCATATATCTTGCCAACCCTGAGGCTAGTGAAAAGATGCCATGATGCTTGACTGTTGCTATAGGGAAATAAAATTTTTAATCTGATAATACTTCTTCATATTCAAAATAGAATTGAGGGAAACATTAATTTTGTAAGCTAATTCTAACAAGTTATACAAGTTAAAATTTCCCAGCCAGTCTGTGAGATAGAACTGAATTTAGTTTTCTTTAACAACAATCATGTACATAAAAAAGATGCTGATCCAACAGAATTTGTGCTCAAAGAGAAAAAAAGAGAGAGAAAGAAATATGACAGCAAATTCCCTGACTCTGGCCCCAGTGGGAGTGACCTTTATGTATCCACACACTACCTGGAAGGCTAGACATGGTCTGGGCAAACTTCATGTTAAAGGTGTTAGACAAGTAGTGCTGGGTTTTTGCATAACTTCCTAGTGTAATGCCTAGAACACTGACAGAAATTGTTCAGTCAGTTAGCAGAGTCTAACACAGTAGTTGCTTTTTTAAATTTGTGTGTGTGTGTGTGTGTGTGTTTCATTTTTTCAAATCAGACTTGATAAATGGTTCTCCCCACTGATTCCTCCATCTGAAGATAGCACAAGTAGAAAGAGACTTGTGTTTCATTGGTCTTTTTCTGCCCAGGTGTTTGTCAAAAGTAGGGTAGGCATAACAGATAGCTCAGTAGTGTAAAGGGCTTGCTTGGGCAAGCTTAGGCAGGCCCTAAGATATGGTGGCACTATATTTTTCCTTCTCGTCTCCATGGATACATTACACTTCCTCTCCCACAGTTTCAGTAAGTGGAGTTTAAAAAAAAAAAACAGCTCTTACTAATGGGTTAAGAAGAATCAACTTCTTCACAAATCTTTCTACTTGGGCCTTGGTAGGACCAATGATCTCCTGTCCATGCATACAATGACAGAATAAAACATACACAAGATATAAATTTAGTAACAAGGTATACTGGGATGTTCAGAGCCCAGTAGGACTAAGAGGGAAAGGCACAGTGTCCTTGGCCTTTATTACAGATGCAGCTTGATTGGGGGTTGTACTTGTGGGCTGCAGGAAGCAGTGGTATTGAACTGATGATGCAGTAAAGGTTCAAGGACTGAAGCTTAAATTTCTGGAAAATCACCCAGGAGCAGATCATGGTTAAACACTAACCTGATTGTTACTGCAAATGTTACTTCTAAGATAGAAGGAATTTGTACAAGTTGAATCCTCAGTTGCCATATTGTCTTGCTTTGAAGAACCAGAGCCTCACAGACCACTTGTTAGTCTCAGTTCTGGCTGTTGGCTTAAGATTGATATGTCTGTAGGCCAGCCACAGGTCTCTCAACAAGTCATGCAAACCTCAAATAACTCTTTATTCTTGTGCCAATTTGTTGATATCAGTCCCTGCCCATTCTGCACTATGTCCTCAAAGTTGGTACCTAGTATTTCTCTCTTTTGTAGTGGGCATCACAACATATTAAGGTAGAGTTCTTGCAAAATAACAATGTCTTAGAACACTAAGCCACCATGGAAGGTGGTTGCCTTGAAGTTCACCAAAACTTACTCAAGATTTGATATACAAATATTTAGTGTCAGGACCACGGAGATAGCTCAGTAGAATAGGCACCTGCTTGGCAAGCGCAGGCTCCTAAGTTCAATCCCCAGTACTGCAAAAGCAAACAAACAAACAAATAAATAAACAAGTGTCATATTGCATAAAGGGAAAGAAACTTAGCACTCCCCATGATAAGTATAGAAGGGGCCCTTGGGCCTGACAACACACTTGTGGTTAAAGCATTGCCTTAACCTACTTCATTTCGTTTAACCCCTGTATTTTTTTTGCCTTGTTTTTCTTTTAATTTTAGTTAATTTTTATTTTTAAAGGGACTATAAGTTAGAATGAAACATAAAAAATTAAAACTGATACAGAATTTCACTTAACAAAGTAATATGAATTTCATAGTATTTGTTGCAATATATAGTGTTGTCTTCCAGTTATTCATATTACCAGATATATGCATGTAAAATTGGAAGAGGAAAGGAAAAAGAAATAGATGTATAAGAAGACAAAAGGAAGAACGATTTAATAAAGGAGATAAAACCAACTAAAGCATTAACTGCTTCTTTCCATAGACCTGCAAAAATGCACAGTACAGTTGTCCAAACCATCCCACTTACATACATAGATAAATCTCTTTCCCCCCTCTGTCTCCTAACCTTCTCCTCAAGTCAGTAACTCTTTCCTTTTGAATCACTTCATTCTCTTTTCTCAGTATCTATTGTACCCTTCAGATTCCATTTTTCCTTTCAGTTTCTCACACTAAGGACACAATACAATGTTTGTACATGTGGGTCTGATTTGCTTCCCTTAAGAGCATGTTCTCTAGTTGCATCCATTTACCAACAATACTCAAATGTATCCTGTTTTATAGCTGAATGATACTCCATTGTGTGAAAATACTACATATTCTTTATCCATTCTTCAGCTGATGGGCATCAGTGTTGTTTCCAGGATTTAGCTATGACAAATTGTGCTGCTATAAACATGGATACACATATATCACCATGGCATGAAGTTTTCAGTTCTTCTTGAAAAATATTCAGGATGGGAATAGATGACGTGAATGGGACCTCCAATCCTACCTTTTTAAGCAGTCTACACACTGATTTTCATAGCGGTCATACCATTCTGCACTTCCAGCAACAGAGCAGAAGAGTTCCTCTTTCTCCACAGCCTCTCCAACATTTGTTATTGACTGACTTCTTGATGTTACACATTCTTTCTGGGGTGAGATGAAATCTCAGTGTTATTTTAATCTGTATTTCTCAAATGACCAATGATGTTGAACACTTTTTCTATACTCACTTACTATTCATATTTCTTCATCTAAGAAGTGTATATTCATCTCAGATGCCAGTTATTGGACTGAGGCTTTGGATTTGGGGGGGTCTGATTTTTTTAATTGTTTATGTGTTCTAGATAGAAGGCCTGTGTCAGAAGGACAGTCAGCTATAATTTTTTCCCAGTTTGTGGGTTTTCTTTTCACTCTGTTGGAGATTTGTTTTGAAGTGCAAAACTTTTCAAAAAGATGATATCCCAGTGGTTTATTTTTTGCAGTACTTCCTGTGCAGTTTGGTTTTTGTTCATGAACTCTCAAAATACCCCTATGACTCTAAGATTTTCACCTACATTTTCCAGAAAATTTAATGTTTCAGTCTTAATATTTAAATCTTTGATCCATTTTGAATGTAGTTTTATGCATGGTGATAGGCATGGGTCTATTTTTAGCCTCTGGCAATTGGAGAGCAAGTTTTTCCAGCATCATTTATGAAAGAGTCTATCTATCACCTATTGAGCATGTTTGACCCCTTTAGCAAAAAAAAAAAAAAAGGAGTTAAGTGTGTTTGCAGTTACAACTGCATCTTTTAGTCTGTTACATTAGAGAAGATTTAATATCAACTTTTCTCAAACTCTTCAATGAAATTGAAAGGGTAACAATTCTCCCATACTCATTCCCAGTATTACTCCAATTCCAAAACCAGAGAAAGATCCAACTAAAAAAAAAAAGAATTACAGGCCAGTCTCTCTAATGATTATACATGGGAAAATCCTCCATAAAGTAGAAGCCAACATAAGGAAGCAAATTATCAAGAAGATTATACATCGTGACCAATTGGAAATCATTCCAGGAATGTAGGGATGGTTCAACATGTTCAAATCCATAATTATAATACACTACATCAATAGAACCAGGAATAAAAACTACATGATCATCTCAACAGATGCAATAAAAGCTTTTAAAAAAGTTGAACACTCATTCAAGATAAAAAAAATAACCCTGCAGAGAATTGGAATAGATGGTGTATATCTCAACCTGACAAAAGCCATCTATAAGAAACCAACAGCCAACATCATACTAAATGGTGAAAAGCAAAGGTCGTCACTTTAAAATTAGGAACTAACCACTGTTTTTTTTTAAAAAAAGAAATGAAATGTTAAACTGTGAAAACTAATAGTGTTTTAAATTGCAGTATTGCCTAACTATATGACTTATGTGGAGCTTTTAACTACTACCACTGACTTAATTATCTTACCTTATTTAGAAAAACTTAACTAATCAAAACATGCTTTGGCAGTATCTCCTTGAAGACACAAAATTATCATTTCATTCAACATGTATTTAGGACCAGACATATATTCATTACTTATCCTGGTGTTTGTTTTATTCTTTATTTATTTATTTATTTATTTATTTATTTATTTATTTATTTATTTATTTTTTGCGGAACTAGAGATTGAACTCAGGCCCTTGCACTTGCCAGGGAAGCACTTATTCCACTGAGCCACATCCCGAGCCCCTGGGGGGCTGTTTTATTCTTAAAGAAAAAAAATGCAAATGTGAAATTTAAAGGTTAAAAATTGATTCATGTGTTGTATTCTTTCCATTTACAATATAGTATACAGTTACTATAGAACAAGAGGTTGTAAGAATGACATTGAAATCAGTAGTCAGGGTTTGGCTAAAAAGTGAACATCTTGCACAAAATCCTTTGCTTGGAAAGATTTATTTGGAGTACAATTACTTTTTAAAGAAAAACAAACATCTTTTGCATTAGGACCTATAGGAAAACAAAACTGGGAAGCAGTCTGCATGGAAAACAGCAATTTTTAACTAGATGGCATGTTGTACATAATGAGCCTCACTTTTCTGTCCCCATAACCGGATTGGTCAAGAAGCCAAGTGTATACGCACTCTTTATGCCAGGAAAGGCAATCAGATGCTCACGTACATCTCAGGTATGAAAATTATCTTTGTGGAAGAGCTGATGGCCTCTTAATACACTAAACAGGTGTCAGATTCTATGCAAAGTATGAAAAGTGTCTAAAGGAACAAGAAGGCAAGATTTAATTGCCTCTGCTATTTCTAAATTCCCAAGGCCCCCTTCAAAGAAATATGTGCAGTGCTTCAACACTGTCTACACAGCATGGATTTCTAGCCATGAGATTGTGTTGAGTATAACAGAGAGAGAGAGAGAGAGAGAGAGAAGTTTTTCTAGGAATTAGGTCTTAAAAAGACAGGGTTTCTTGAAAAAGTAATTTGTTTTTCAGCTAAAGAGGCCCTTAGTGAGGAGTGCTACTCTCTTTTTTTTTTTCCATTTATTTTTATTTTATTAAAATACAAATGTCAATCAGACAGTTTCAAGACACCTTAACCATACAGAGTCGATGAATTAATACATTGCAAACTGTTTTCATAACGTTTTGGTACTGTACAAGGTGCATACATGAAATTATATTTACAGGTTTTTTTATAGCTGAATTATATCAAAGATTCAA
>PVKA01020614.1:0-40061 GCA_004027165.1 Ctenomys sociabilis
GCACAGGGAGACCCTCAGCTCTGTAACATCTTCCTGGGAGCCTCTCCCAAGGAGTTCCCTGGGATTCTGCCAGAGGATAGGCAGGTGGCACCTCTGCCAAAGGGGTCCCTCAAAGGCTGGGGTCCCCAAACCTCTGCCTGGGTCCTCCATATTAGACCCTCTGCACATGCAGCCCCGCCAGGGTCTATTGATCCAGCCTCACCATCCATGTTTGCCGTGTCTCCTCAGACAGCTGCTCTGCCCTTCTGGACCTCAGTTTTCTCATCTATGAGATGGGGACAGAGTAGATGTGGAGGTTATGGCGGAGATCAAATGAGTTCCTCGGTTCCATGCCCGGCTCAGAGTAAAGCACAGGAAGCTTCAGGAGCAGAGGGTCCAGGTCAGAGCAGGTTGCCCTGGTTCCCCACCCCATGTCTTACACAGAGCCTTCTATACTTCCCTGGGTCTCAGTTTCCCCCTCTCCAGAACAGGGATGTATCATGATAACAAAGATCCCACATGAAGATAAAACAGGGAAAAGCCTGTAAATATCTCGGGATGTCTGAGAGTGAGAAGGTGCCTCGGAGCCCTGAAGCAGAAAGTGAAGCCCCCTCCCCATGACAACAGCAAGGTTTCAGGGTCTGAGGCCAGC
Source organism: Ctenomys sociabilis (assembly GCA_004027165.1). Taxonomy (NCBI): domain Eukaryota; kingdom Metazoa; phylum Chordata; class Mammalia; order Rodentia; family Ctenomyidae; genus Ctenomys; species Ctenomys sociabilis. The sequence goes on from PVKA01020614.1 coordinate 632, forward strand.
AGAGCCCAGGGCACACTCCTGGCACTGTCCATAGACACAGTGAGCCCAAGTGGGGCTGAACAAAGAGGGCAGCTCCTGGACTGCAGAGGGGAGCCCCAGAGGGAGACCTGTAGAGGCTGGGGGAGCCAGCAGTCCAGCTTGGATGGTCCCTGCCCCGGTCCCGCAGGCTCGGGCGCTGGCCCTCCCTCTGCCAGCAGCCTGGTGGTTTTGCTTAGCATTCCACTTAATTTTCAGTTATGAAAATGGGGACCTAGAGAAATGAAGGCCCAGAAGAGAACACTCCCTGGCCACCCCACTCCCTCACCGATGTCCTTGCCCTTTGCTTAGGCATCTACATTTTATTCTGAAGTGTTTCAGATGCACAAAAACATAGAGAGAAAAATCAAGCAAATTTCTTGTTCCCACACCCCAGTTCAGAAGATCAAAGCCATCATCCCCCAGCGCCTCCCTGCTACCTCTCCCACCAGAAGCACTGCGCTGAACTTGGGATGACAGCCTCACACCCTCCCTAGCTAAGGGATGAGAGCGCTTCCCCGTGCGGATGTCACCATGGCTCTATCTTTCTACACTCGGCTTCTGCTCACCCTACTCTGCTAATGCGTGCACAGTGGGCCTGCATTTTCCTGTTAAGTGGCCGGGGTGTTACTCGTGGGCTTGGCTGTGCTGTGAGGCCCAGGAGGAGGCTGGGGATGCATTTGGTGCTGCATCCACTGGGGGGCCCTGTGACAGCCACCGAGGCTCCTCTGTCTTCTAGAAGGCGTTGCTGTGTGCGTATACATGGGGCTCCCTCTGAGCCAGGCCTGTGCTCCCACTTAACAGTGATTCACTGGACCTCTTGATGCTCTAGGGTGTGAGGTCTGTTCTGATCCCCTTGTGCCGTGTGGAAACCGAGGCCTAGTCAGTGGGGGAGGTGGGTGTGAACCTCATGCTCTAAACCATTGCAAAGACTTCATCTTTGTGTCCCCATTACATATGGGGACAGGGAGCCTGGGCAGGAAGGGGCTCAGCCCCATTTACTGTTGGTGGGGCAGCTCTGGCTGCACCTGGAGTTCCTAAGCCTCCTTAGGCTTCTCTATGAAATAACCGGTAATAGCTCCCCTGGAGAGGGGAAACGGTCTCATCACACAGAGGCGAGAACAGTGTCCCAAACATAATCATTTGCCAGACACTCGGTAGGCATTTGCCAAAGCGGACAGGCCACCCTGTTCCTTGGAAAGGTGCCACACCGGGACAGAGAGGAGCTCCGCTGGCATTTCCCTCCCCCATAGAACTTCCAGTTTCTGCGAGGTGGGGTGCAGTGAGGAAGCACATCACAGCCCACATGATGAAACCAAGATCCCAGCCTCCTGAGCCAGAAGCAGCCACAGCAGGCCAAGTGCCAGGAGCAAGGGGCCCTGATGGCCCCTCCTCGCCTTCTGGGGACCCCGAAGCCCTGACGATGGACTAGGACTGCTGCTCCTCCGCCAAGCCCTTCCCCAGCACCCCTTCACCCCACCCAGAGAGGTGAGACAGATGCAGGATGGTTCAGGGTGTTTAATGAGTCCAGGTAAGCACCTACTATGTGCGGGTGCTGAGCTAGGCCCTAGAGCAAACCAGTTGGGAATCCCTGTGGGTTGGAGAGTGGATTGGAGTGTCTCCTTTATTTTTCTCTGAGCCCCGTCTTCCTACAGGGCCCCTGAGGCTCACAGAAGCCACATCACAGACACCAAAAGGAAACGCCGAGCCATGACAGGGCAGGCTCCTCCCATCACGGTGGTTCAGGCCCGGACTAGACTCAGAGTTGCAGCTGGACACTGGGTGACGCTGCAGGGAACAGAGCTTTCAGATGTGCACTAAGCTCGACCTTCCCACAAATCCGTGGCTGCAGCCTGGCTCCCTGCCCGCTCACTCTCTTTACTCACTCCGGTCAGCCTGATGCCTAGATGCAGAAGAGCAGCACAGTGCCTCTCAGGGATGGAAACAGGGAAGGCCTGGGCTGCCCAGAGAAGCAAGACCACCTTGGGCTTTGTGAAGCCCAGGGTCAGGGCCTGGCCAGGGCCTGGGCACGCAGGGGCTGGCACAGGTGGAGGGCTCATTCCCTTCCAGGACTTTGTAGCTGACTTGTCCTAGAACAAGTGATCAGAGAGGGACAAGACAAGGCAGTTGGGAGGGCAGCAGGAGGGGAGGCCTAGGCTGCAGAGGCACAGGCTACATGTTGGCCCCATGGTCAATACGACGCCAATGAGGCACATGGATGGAGGGATGGAGACTCGCCTTGCCCTCCACAGAGACTGGGAACTCTGGAAAAGCCACAGATTCATTGTCTGCTGCAGCATAGCGAACGATCCTAAAACACTTAGGAACTTAGAATAACGAGTGTTTTCTGGGTCACAGCTTCTGAGGATCAGAGGTCTGGAGCAGCTTGACCAGGCGGCTCTGCCATGGTGACCTGGGCATGTGGACTTGGAGCCCGTGGTGGCTGAGCTGGACTGCAGGGGAGACTGAGGGGCAGCACACAGGGCAAGCAGGGGCTGGCACAGGTGGGGACTCGTTCCCCTCCAGGACTTGGTGGCTGATTGTCCTAGAACAAGTGGTCAGAGAGGGAGAAGACAAGGCAGAGCCAAAGCTGTCTAACTGTGGACATCACACACCAAAAGCGCTTCTGTAACCCACCCTGCCCGAGTGACAGAGAGGGTGGCACAAGCGCGTGAATTCCAGGTGAGGGACGCCTGGGCCGTAGTTGTCTGCCTACGTAGCTTGCTCTCAGTTAAAAGCATGGTCATAGCAGGGGGTGGTGGGAGTGAGCTCAGTGGGAAGGCCCTGCACAGTGGAGCCACAACTGTTTATTGAGTCATCAAAGTCCATTCTACATAAATAATGCAGGAGAACACCAGGCTCCACGAGAGCCCTGTGACTGTGGAAGCTGCTTATGTAGGCTGGCATCTGCTGTCTCTGGAAATCCTTCCTTCCCCAGCCACCATCTATCTATCCAAATTCTCATTCTTCTTTTTTAGGGCTTTTTCAAATGCCCTTTTACAAAAAGAAGTTTTCTATACCATGCCACAGATTTATGGAGTGAGATTCAGAGACACAGAATACTCTACAAGGACCAGAGCTAAAATGTAGCAGAGGCAGAACTGGAACCCAGGGCCAAGGATAGGTAGCTCAAGGGACAAAACACAAGCCCTTTGCTAGCTGGAGAGGCAGTAGGAGGCTTCAGCCTGTCCTCTGTCTCAGTCAAAGGGTGACAGAGAAGGGGTAGCTTCAATCCTGCTGCTGGGTGAGGGCCTAGAGAACAGTAGGTCCCCTCCTGGTCCATCCCTCCATTGGAATCCTCCCTCTGTCCTACTGGTACCTGAGCCCTAGAGCAGCCCAAGCCCCCACCATCCAGGCCATTATTGGCCTCCAGAGCCCCAGCTCAGCTCAACTGGGTCCATGTGGCCCAAGTTCTCATCCCAAGGCCCCTGCTGGTGGGTGGCCATGGCAAATCGTGTGATGAGATCCAGCTGTGGGTGTCCTCTGTTCCGCCCAGGCACTTACATCCTCAGGACCAATGGGGACTTAATGAGGATACTTAGGGAGCTCCAGTGTCAAGATGACCTCAGGCTACCCTGAGTCCCCAGCCTAGTTCTGCAGATGTGGGGAACCCTGGAGGCAAGGAGTTTCGGAACCTAGCCTGGCAAGTCATGACCTTGGGCAGATCTTCTGAACAAGGGCCCCTGAGGAGCAATCTTAGGGGAGATGCCTACGAAATGTCAAGAATGAACTGCCTGTGTGGAAGGCTGGAACCTGGGAATCTGCATTTTGACTCAGATTCCAGGAGTTTCCTGTGCATGGAAAACCCCAAGCCCAGCCTGAGCATGGCTCCACTTGCTCTGCGCAGGCTGATAGCCCAAATCAGCTGCACATTAGGATCTCCAGGAACTAGGTTAAAGAGAGGGAGCTCAGAAGAGTTGTCTGAAGATGAGGGGGTAAGAAAATGGGCCTAAAATTCATAGTGTGATCACAACAGACAGGACTTACTAGTGGAATGAATGAGGTAAGAAAACACGAACTCAAGGTTCACACCTGAGGTTGGCGCTCTGGAAATGAAAGGGGATTGACTGAGATGGAAAAGCGGCTGGGCTCTTCAGGGGCTGGGCAGTGGGAAGGAGAAGAATCAGAGGTCCATGCTGGGAGTGGTACACTTGAGATGTTTGCTGGAAGAGGATGTCCAGGGGAGATGTGCAGGGCTGGGGACGGCGACAGCACTGGGGCACGGGGGTGCGCAAGTCCCAGGAGGGGCTTCCGCCCTTGGGCCAGGCCCTGACGCGCTGGGGGCCTCGTGTCCTTGGCGTCTGGCACCTGGGGAAGCCTATGGACCCTTCTCAAGAGCACATAGTGCAGACGCGGGATCCTAAAATAATATTGAGTTTATAATTTAAATATTTAAAAGCAAATCGGTGATAAAGCTGAAGCACTCTCCAGTGGTAGGTTGGATAATGTCTATAACCTCAAAGTTTGGGGGAGAAAAAAATCATATTCAAAGAACTGAACACTGGGATGAGTGTGAAGCTGTTTGTGCTCTCCGCTGGCTGTGGAGTCCCCGAACCTGTAGCGCTGCCCTCGTTGGCAGGCTAAGTGCACAACTGAAGGGAATGGTGCGTGTTACGCACGCTCAAGTGCGCGGACCCGCTAATTCTCCCCTCAGACCCACCAGTCCCACGTCGAGGACCCCAGCTTAAAGACAGGATGTAGAGATAGGGGAGGACCCAGGATCGGGCCACCACGACCCCAGCACCCAGGGGCCTGGTAAAGCAGACTGGAGGCCAGGGCCGGCAGGACAGAGGCCCGGGAAGTGCTTCCACTGGCTTGCTCTGGCAGACACAGGAGGGGGAGGGTCCCTCCAGGGGGTCCAGGAGCCAGGACAAGGTGAATGGGAGAGCAAGGGGGACTCCCGGGGCTGGGCTGGTGTGGGGTAAATGGATTCAGCAACGTGGTTAGGGTTTAAGCTTGTGCGTCGGCGTGAAGTGCTCCATAGCTGCATATTAGCGTGTGTGAGCCAGGGCGGGTGTGCAGGAGGGGACGTGGACTTGGGGCTGCAGGAAGCACAGAAACTGGAGAGGAGGCTGGCAGAGCTGTGGGTGCTTCCAGGTGGGAGCTGGGCTGGTGCATTTGTGCCTTGGCAGGACAGGTAGGGGGTGATGACGCTGAGGAAGGAGGCTCAGACCCGAGGACCAAAGGGAAGATCAGAGGGCAGCTCTAGGTCTCCACGGTCTCCATGCCCAGGCTTCTGGGACCTGTGATCTATCCTTGCTTCCCCCTGCAGCCAGTGTCAGATGAAGCCAGAGGCTGTTGAAGGGCAGAGAGTTGGGATGCTTGAGCCTGTGTCAGAGACCTAGGTGGGCCTGGGAACTTCATCTCTAACCAAGCCCAAGTGGTGCTGGTCTCAGGACCCACTTGGAAGAAAGCCCTACTGTAATCAGGTACACCCTTTGGGAGCAGACAATGAAATGCAACCTGCAAAGGTTCCTCTGGAAGAGGCAGGGATTGGGAGACCAAGGAAAGGAGGGGATGAAGGAGGCAGCAGCCGCAGCCTGGCCCCAGCCCAGCTTGCCACCTCTCCCCGGGGAGCCTTGATTTTTCTGGGGACCTTTGGAGCCACCCCATCCTGTGCGGCCTCCCTGAAGACCAGGTGAGAGGGTGAGGGAAGGAGCCAAGAACAGGGTGGGGATGGTGGTGTGAGAAAGCAAGAACAGGGCAGAGGGGACCATGGCATCAGGACAGAGGGAAGGAGCTCACGCTCGCCCGCAGGCTCCAAGCCTGAGGAGGCACTGTTCATGCCTACTACTGCAACCTGCTTTCAGGCCAGCCCTGCTTCCTGGCTGTAGGAAGGAATAGCGCTGCCAATGAAATGCATGACAGTGTGGATCCTAGGACCCTTGGGGACCAGAGCCCAGCCCTGCTTGGCAGACAGACAAGGCCAGAAGTTAGAAAGCACAGCTTGGCAGATGGGCCCACAGATGGGTTCCCGCCCCTGCTGGTTGGTCTCCCCTGGGAAGCTGGGGTCAGGGCATGACGAGGGACCTGTGCTCTGGTCCTTGCTTCCCCCTTCAGCATCAATTCATTGAGCACATGATCATGAAACATCTGCTGCGGACCATGGATTGTGCTAGACAGAGATAAAGTGGTGACTAAAGGACTTGACATTCTAGAGGGCAAGAGAGAACGAAAAGAGACACACTATCTAAATTCACAAAGCATAAGTGGACAAAGAGATCTGAGGTAACAAGGGAGATAGAGCCAGGTAGATGGGGGTCAGGGCAGCTGGATAAAAGGTTCCAGAGGAAACAATGTGCATAGGCTCTGAGGTGGGGGAAAGTCTTAGTTGTGAGGAGGATGTTCTAGAGGCTTTGCACATGGAGAGGAGAAAGCGAGGGAGAGAGGCTAGGATAGGGAACAAGAGTGATGGCAGGAGGCCCAGGCCTGGAGGAGCCTGCTGCCATGGGGAGAACTCAGGCTTTTTTCTGTGTGAGAAGGGAACCCTAGGATGGTCCCTGTGAGCAAAAAAGATGTGGCTTGATTTAGGCTTGACAGGATCCTCTGGATGACAGCAGGAGGACAGAGAAAGCTGAAAAGCCAGGCAAAAGCTGCATGGATAGAGCAGGAGAGGGCTGGGGATAGCCAGGCCAGGCACATTCTGCACCCTAGCTGCTTTGTGGCTCCACAGGGAGACTCAGGAGGGCCAGCAGCTGCCCCAGTCCCCATCTGTGACCCAAGCCACTGTCTCCTTGCAGCTGGAGGAGAGCATCCAGACCATCTTGAGGATGGAGCTGCAGCAGGCGCAGCAAAACCTAGTCCAGCGGCACACGGGCTTTGTGCTGCAGCTGGCCACCAGCCTCCTGGCCCAGACCACAGCGCAGACCCTCAAGCTGACCCACATGGAGGCCCAGGTACCCAGGAGTGGGGCTGGGGCTTGGGCTCAGAGTGGCCTTGACCTCTGTTCCTACAAGAAGTGTTTTTAAATCTAATTGTATGAATTTAACCAAGACATCTAATATCTTAAGAAAACCCTATTGCTTTCGACATAGAAAGCTAACTTTTTAATTATAGCTAATTTAAATATATTATAATAATATATTTAATAGGATTTGTCCCCATAAGACCCTGGGGAAAAAAAACCTGAAAGGACACCCAGTGGTGGAGAAACTGAATGAACTGTCTGGGACGGCTGCATTTTCAGGCTCGCAGGGGAGTTTGGTTCAATGGGGTCCCAGGCCACAGGGAGCCCCACTTATCTTAGCTCTTACTTCTGATAGCTCATGGGAAGCAAATAACAACAGTGAACACTTACTGTACACAGACAACAACAGACATTGTGCTTTATTTTTCATTTTATGTATTTGGTACAGAGCCTTACTACACACCTGGGACCTGTAGTGACCCTCCTGTTTGTAGCCTCCCCAGTGCTGGGATGACAGGCCTGGGCCTCAGCCCCCGCTAGGGACTGCCAGCAAAGCATGCAGGACCAGGGATTGAACCCCAGTTCCTGTGCTTGCCAAAGCAGGCACTTAGTCTGCTGAGCTATCTTGCCGGCCCTAGACATTGTATTTATAAAACCAGTTTTTGATACTATCTTGACAGTGGGCCTAACAACCAGGTTAAACATGTCGCTGACTTTAAGGTGGCCTTTACCCCTGCCTGATTAAGCAGCTTAAATGATCTCATCACTAAGCCACGCAGACAGAAGCATCTGGGCTCTATGGTGAGCATCCGCTTATCTATAAGCCAACTTAGACAAAAACTTTGGAGGGTGATCTCTGAACTAAACACGTAGAAACAGGTATCAACTTAAACTCGATATGTGCTTCATGTTACTGAAAGTGGAGGCTTTTCTTTGCAAGTCCCACATGAGCCTCATGTCTGTCAGCCCTCAGTTTGTAATGTCTTCATTGAGCTTGACCATCATCCAAAATCCTATAGATTAATCATTCACAGAGTACAAAAATAGAAGTCTACAAGGGCCAAAAGAAAAAAGAAAGCAAAGTAGGTTGGTATGAACTCAGAAAGCTTTAATGAAACCTCTGTGGGTGACAATCAGTTATTAAAATAGATTAGGGGAGCCGGGGAGATGGCTCAGTGGAATAAGTACTTCCCTGGCAAGTGCAAGGGCCTAAGTTCAATCCCCGGTTCTGCCAAAAAAAAATAAATAAATAAATTAAAATAGATTAAACAGGTAGACAAACAAGAAACATAGAACATGCCCAACAATTTTAAATCAGAGCACGTGCCCAGACACATTGGCCAAGTTGGGTTGTAATGAGCTTATACTTCTGGATTTATGTGTAAAGCTAGTCAGAACTTTCCTATGAGTCTTTAATGAGCACTTTTTAGGTGAATCACAACAGATCTCTTATAAAAAGAATCAGAAGGAGAAAGAGAGAAACCCTTTTACAGTATGAAAACAGGGACTGTACAGAGAAGGATTAGCCTGATCTTAATTTTGGAATAGGCATCACCACAGAACAGGTTCCTTGGGGCCCTCTGAACTAGAGTAATTACAGTAAATTGCCTTTGGACAGCAATCCCATGTGTTAGAGTTATTATGGTAAACTTCTTCTTTGAGATCCACAACAGATTTGAGTGAGGATTTTTCCTCATTTCTTAAGGATGCAGCCCAAGGAGAAGCAACCAAAAAGCCCTTTCCAATCTCATTGCTCCCATCTGTAGGAGAAGCCAGGAGCAAAGCACATTCCCTTTACATCCTCTGTTGCTCCTTCTCCTCCACCTCTCCCTGCTCAGGACAGCAGGAGAGGGGACCAAGCTCCATGAGCTGTGGACAGTAGCCACACTGTGGACACTGACACATTGTCCTGGGAGGGTGCACCCAGGGCCTGACCCTCACAGCAGATAGATAGGTTTGGGTCTCTTACCCAGCCTCTGGAAAATAGTAGTGCCAACACTTGACAGCAGTGCCAAGCAGCTGTTGTCCAGAAGAGCAGCAGTTCCTCTCCCAGAGTCTGAAGAAAGTGGTTGAGACTGAATCTGCATTGATCCCTGCAGCAGCCTACGACTAGAGCGTAAAAGGCAAGCCCACCTGGCAACTGACTAAGGAGGTGGGGGTCTGTGAGGTGAGCTGAGAAATCAGTCCGGCCATGAGCAGGGGCAGACCAGAGTGGCCATAGCCTCCTGTGTGTTGTAACAGGACCAAGGCATGAGGGACTCTTCTCAACCTCAAGCCTGGTGCTTGAATACCTTCCCCAGGGAGCCGGGACACAGCCTTCCAGGTACCAGCTCCCTGAAAGCTAGGGAAAAGGCCAGACCCCAAGGGAATCAGCTGCAAGCTAGGAATCTAACCTGCTCCCAGACCACTAAATCTACGAAGACACACCTGAAGGATAGGGTGCCCGTTACACTAGCAGAGAGAAAAGCCCAGACCTGCAGCTCAACTCTTGATGGAAAGTTATGAAAGGGTTCTCACAGCAAGTGTCTCAGGCCGCCAGGGAAAGGGGCCACCTAGACCACTGAGAGTTTGCCTATTGTCTCACAGAAAAGAGCAGGCTGGACATGGCCGGCAATGGAAGTTCCTCTGCTGGACACCGGAGGAACTGGTGCGGTGCTCCGGGATCTGGGTTCTGCAGAGGAACTTTGAGCGCGCACTGGAGAGCAGCCCCAGCCCGAGGCTTGCAATGGCCACACTAGCGTGCCCCAGGGTCTTGCATCCAGAGCTCTGCCTTAGAGGGGAAGCCGGCTTGCTACCTGCTGAGTCCCCAGGGTCTCAGCAGGGGATTAACCAGGCAGTTAATCCTGGTTAGGGATTAACTGCCTGGTTAATCTAGGGAACCTGTCCACTGTTCCAAGCATAGCAGCTGCCCAAGCTCCCACTAGCTTTTAACTGGTGACAGGGTACCAATCATTTCCTGGAATGCAAAAGATGACAGAAAAAGAAAGTGAGGTCCAGACCTTCCGCCACCCTTACTTCTCCATTAAGAAGCAAGCTCCAATTTGGGCACCAAAGATGTTGCCAACTTTCTCTGGGCTCTCATTCTAAGAACTATAGAGGATGAAGACACTGGATATGGAAGTGAGGGACATTAGAGAGCGTCTAGCTTCTCATGGTTGGGACAAACTACACAACACCCACAAGTTAAAAGAGGAAAAGTTTACTGTAGCTAACAGCTGACAGAGGTTTTGGTCCATATTTGGCTGGTTGCAAGGCAGGGCTGTGTGGAAGACGGGCAAGTCAGAGGAGAAACAGTCCATGCAGGACAGGCAGGCAAGAGGCAGACAGCAGCACCGGTGAGCCTCCCTCTCCACCTCCATTGCCTTCTGGCTGCGAGCAGAAGGTTGATGCCACTCGCATCCAGAGTGGGCCTTCTGTCCTCAGGAAATCCATTCAGCTGCATTCAGAATTATGCTAAACCAACCAGTGGACTAATCCAGTTACACACACCCAAAACCCGTATTCACACACCCTCGCCGGATCAGGAACCTCTGAAAAGTCTCACTGATGATACCTGAGGGCTGGGGGAGGCCACTGAGGTACAAGCTATAACGGAGATGACAAGGAAAGCCTGTGGGTAGCTGAAAGGAACTCCAAATGAGGATGTCAAGGTGGCATCCGCATTGAGAGGTTTATGCACAAGTTTTAGTGGTATTGGCAGACATGAAAAAATGAAGCAATGTGGTTCCTGTTTCTAGCTAGGTCTCTGACCTAAGAATAGACTTCCCGTGCACCCTAGCTTCCCAGAGAACAGCTCAGTTTACCCAGGCCCTTGTCATTTGAAACAAGGTGGTTGCCACTTTTAGCTGGTGTCAGGAGAACAGATTTTCTCTGCCCTCTAGCTTTGTGGGGTTCACTTCAGTGAGCCTCTTTCCCTCTGTTCCAGTTTTCCCAGGGCTTATCTCAGTGTTTTCAAGTCCTTGTCCCAGCTACCTCTGGTTTCTCCATCTCCTGGTATCTGCAGGAGCAACAGGGCATTGTGAGCAAAGGGGCTATATATATATTTTTTTAATTTTAAACTTTTTTATTCTTTTAAAGTTTGGATAAGGCTTCTAAGGAAGAGTTCAGCGTACATCCCGGTGCACAGAGGATATGGCCCCCATGTACACAGAGCAGCACCTGTGAGGGAATTTTCCCTGCAGAGAGAATGGGCATGCATATTTCCAACAAGTGAAAAGAAAGAAATATTTGCACAATTGACTTGGCCTATAATGGCTCTACGTTTCCACCAGATTTTCATTGAAAATAACATGAGCGGCACACTTTGCAACTTGTAGCAGGATTTTCAATTCAATAGCTTGAACCTTTTTTGTAAATTTTATTTTATTTTATTGAAGAACAAATAGCAATGAAACAAATCCAAATCAAATTAGCAGGACAGATTCAATAATTAATACATTGCATATTGTTTCCATAGTGGTTTGTTGTCCTACAAAGTGCATACATGATATTCTACTTACAAACACTATTAGAGCAGATGTCTCTAATCAATGAATTAAGAAAATATAGCTGTATACTTATTTTATTTTTTAAAGCTGAATTATAGCAGTTTCAATAATTAATACTTTCTACCTTGTTATCTTCCTAATGATTGTCCATAGTACAAGAAGCCAACATAATATCCTGTCCAAACACTGTTAGTGCAAATCTTGCCTCTCATAGAATTAAGAATTACCGCATATTTATCCTAACTGTACAACACAGCATGGTTGTTCCTTTGTATCTCCTTTTTGTTGTTGTTTAGACCTGTCAAAGATGGGCATTCCATTGTCATTCAACCATTATAGGTGCCTGAACTTGGCAACACAATCAAACTGAGTTCAGCAGTCCACAGTAATAGTGAGTTATCTGAAGAAGTTGTTGACTAGATAACTAGTCAACTTACATTTACAGCTCAACTTATTATTATGGCCTTATTTTATATACCTCATTTTTATACTTTTCGGCTGGATGGTTAAGACTGAGATAAAGCAAGACCTTTATAACAAAAAATGTAGCCTTTGTGTCTGATGAGGTCAGACGAGTCATGCCTCCCTCTGCTAAGTAGGAAAGTGACCATAGGGACAAGAGTAGGCCAGCAGCTGTGTGAGGAGGCCAGTGCAGGACCACAGGTAAGAGACAGCAGAGACCAGTGCCAACGGGGGGCCTCAGAGGGAAGTGGCCAGGACCTCCTGGTAGGGGTGACCGATAGCACTTGTTGATGGAACAGATGTTGGGTCACTGTCACATGCAGTGACGGGGAGAGCAGAGAGCAGATTGTGCAGCTCAGTAGGATGTGTGTTCAAGTGACTGCTCAAGTGACCACAGGGACTAACCATTTGGAGGGTGGCCCTTCGTCAGCAAATGTCAGGAGTGACAGGCCTGTGGGCAGGTGGGTGGCAGCTGGCAGGCTCCTGCACCCTCCTGCTCCCTGGGACAGGTCCTGAACCATACAGTGAGCATGGAGAAGAAGATGCTGGAGATGATGCAGACAACTGAGATGCTGGGAAAGCAGGTGCAGGAGCAGAACCACACACTGCGCCGGCTGCGCGGTCACAACAGGTGGGTCCTGTGGTGCACAGTCTGCAAGGGATTGGGTCGAGACAGGGCTTGATGAGACAGGGCTTGAGCTCAGAACTCGGGCTAAAGCTGGGGCGGGGTTGGGGCTGGCAGCTGCATCCGGACCAGTGTCTGGGATGGGGCTGAGCTGGGACCAGCATGGGGGCGGGGCTGAATCTGTGACTGCCCAGGGCTGCTAAGGACTACAACCAGACTCCCAATCCTAAGGAGCTGTGGGGAGGACAGCACTGTGGCTGGGCTGGGGATGAGCTGAGGACCAAGGCGGCTCTCTGCCACAGCCCCCAGCACTGGGTAGGGACAGAGAACGGGCATGTTCTTGAGCTCAGACACTTTGATTCTTCCTGTGCTACTGTCTTCCTGTTTATAAAATTTTAACTGCTTTATGGAGGCATAATTTATACACCATAGGCTTCATCTTACATATTTTAATTTGCTTTACTGGTTTACAAATAACTCAACCTGATCAATCTGCCTGTTCCCTTTCCCTGAGGACATGTTCTAATCTATAGCCAAAGTTCATTCACTATATGCAAATATACATCAGGGAACAGAAAAGAGCAGTCTTGAGGTACCTACCCATAAGAGAGAAATCTAATATCCTAGGCAGATTTTAGCTTGGTTGGTTTACAGCTGAGCAGAGAATAAACTGCCAGGGCTTGAATTTCAACCCTGAAGAGGGCAAAATGCTTTTGTTTGGGTTAAGGGCACAGCTATAAGTTCTAATCTTTCTCTCTGACCTGGGTACTGTTAGTAAAGGTTCTATGGTCCAGGGAGATAGCTTAGTGGCGTAAGTGCCTGCCTGGTAAGCGCAAGGCCCCAAGTTTGATCCCTGGTACAAAAAAAATAGTAGAGGCTCCTGTTCTCATGTCCCACTGTAAGTTCCAGATGGCAAGACCTGGATAATTTTCTATCACTCGGAATTGGGCAGCTCTATAAAAATACATGGGGATAACAAACATTAATAAGCCATTGGTCCATGAAGAGAGCTAGAATTCTAAAATTCAAGTGTGTGCAAAATTTGTAATTTTTTTTTAGTATATTTAGTACAGAGTCTACAGGGTCTTACTATGTAGATCGGACTTGTGGGGATCCTCCTGTTTGCAGCCTCCCAAGTGCTGGGATTTCAGGTGCACGCCACCACACCCAGTCTCAATTTCCCTTCTCAGTGTACCCTGGGGGCAGGGCCAGCATGGCCCTGTAGGCCCAGGATCAAACCCCAGCCCCTTTGCTCGGCCTAAGCAGGTGCTCTAATCCGCTAAGCTATCTGGCTGGGTCTCAAAATTTGTAATTGTAATTTGGGGCCTAGAGGCAGTTATTTGTGCCTTGGCTGGATTTAGTTCCGAGTCTGAGGAAGGTTGTGCAAAACTGGATGTAGAATAACACATCTCCCTCTCATCCCTTTCCCTCGATCGCGAGGGATCCGGAGCTAGGCTACCCAGGTGCTGGTGTTGCAGCTGCCTGATTTCTGCCCTTCAGTGAACCCAGTTCAGGCCGCTCCCATTGTGGTCCCCTGACTACTCTATGGGCATGAAGCATGGGATGTGTTGTCCCACCCTCTTGATCTTCCTGCAAGGGTGTAGGCGTGTGTGGCCCCCCTCTCTGGACTTCCCTGTGAGGGTGGGAATGAGGACGTGGGCTCACTCTTTTGCACCCCCCCTGCAGTGATCTGGAGACTCAGTTGCATGACCTGGAGGCTGAGCAACAAACCCAGCTGGCAGGACTCAAGCTGGAGAAGGAGCAGCTGCACCTGCTGCTGACCCTCCAGAGCGACGCCCTTGCGAGCATCCAGAAAGGTCTGTGCGCTTCCAGCAACAACTCCAGTCAGCTGTGGCAGAAGCAGGGTCAGCTCCTAGAGACTCTGCAGCACCTCGTGCAGCTGGTGGAACAGGGCCCAGGTGAGCAGCCGGGGTGCACCAGAAGGAGCCGCTCTCGGCAGCCAGCGGCACTCTGGGCTGGGACCAAGCCTGGGCAAAGCTAACCGTCCTGGCCCACCGGACACAGAAGTAACAGAAGCAGTAATAGTAACAGCCAGAACAGTGCACTCGAGAGGAGTCAGGCCAGATTCTGCCTCCTGACTCCACAGGTGCCATGAGCAGCTCCACCCTGCTGCACTCATGAGCTCAGTTACCCCATCTGTTCAACGGAGGTGACGGTGTCAACAAGAATAGCAGCGACCTAGCTGACAAATTTGGGTTCCAGGATTCGTGCTTCAGTCCCAACTGCTTGTGCTTGCCCTACCCTCCCTCAGTTTCCCTATAGAATGGCGCTGTGGAACTCAGTGCACTCAGAGAATAAAACTTCTCTCTGCTAAGCACCTCCCTTGAAGGCCAAGAGGACCAGAGGGAAGACAGGTGGCTTCTCTGCCCCAGTTGAGAGAAGAGCACAGTGCTTGGCCTGCCCCTCGGCACTCAGAAGCAAGAGTGGGAGTGCTCAGAGGGAAGCCACGGCAGGCCCTGGCGGTGCTGGGCAGGTGGGTGGGCAGTGGAGCCTGGGAGCTAGCGCCCAGCGCTGGTAAGGAGCGGCCTGAGGTCTAGCTGTCGCATGACGCATAACTGCCCTTTCCTAGGAGCTTGTCCTCCAGATGAGCAGCCTGGCCCACTTTACAGAAGGAGCTGTCAAACGCTCAAGGGAGGCAGAAGAGAAAGCTCGGGTACTACAGATGGCAGCAGAGGTGAGCCGGAAGCCGGGGTGTGCCCAGCCCAAGTTCTGCCCCCACTTGCAGAGCCAGTTGGACAAGACAAGCAACGTTCACCCTTGCCTCTCATTCTACAAGGAATGGATAAGACTATTATAATGGGGACAGATCGTATTTCACACAGTCTCAGTCAGCAGTTACTGCAGCCTTTGAGAAGTCGGCCTATCCTCAGAGACTGAGGAAGAATGGCAGTCCCTCGGGGATCTGTGGAAACAGTAATTATGACGAGTGAGAAAGCAGCCGGCTCCTTATTTCCTATGAGGCACAGGAGAGTTAAAAGTTTGTTCTGTCTAACAGAAGAAGCATAGTCCTGCTGCTGTTAGTGAGAAATTGTACGATGGAAGGCCATGTCTTCCAAGTGGCATTTCCTCTTGTCTGGGTTTTTACTCAGAAAGAAAGGAGACGCTGAAGCCCACTTGGGGCTAACAGTTCAACAAATACTGGCTCCTCACCCCTGGGTGCCAGGCCTAGTGCTGGGTAGGAGGGATCCAACAGTGCGTACGGCCTGGCCTGTCTTTTACAACCTTACTCAAGCCAGCTTTGTGGGGCTAAGAGGGAGAAGGAAACACTCTTTGTTGAGGGCCTACTATGTGCCAGATGTTCCTGAAGCCCCCACAAGACCATGCTGAGGAGAGGAACTTTACCTGAAACCAGAGGGGGCGTAGCTGGGACATAGCTGCCCTCTGAGTAGAGAATGCCTGGGTGAGGAGGCAAGAGAGGCGCTCACGTGGCTGCTGACGGCCATGGGGGACCTAGGAAGCCTTCAAGGACACAAAATCCAGGAAGAGTGATGGGACTCCTGGCCCCATGGCTGACAGGGACTTGGGCCAAGGGCAGCACTGTGGCTCCATCCTAAGTCCACCAGGCCAGAGGGGAGCTTAGTACCTTCCAGCCCACGAGCTATGAGGTGACCAGAACCCACAGGGGTGGTCCTGGCAGTGACACTGCAGGATTAGTCCCTTGTGTGGGGTCTGGGGTTCCTCCAGAGCACAGAGCAGGGTCCCCGCCCCATACGCTCAGGGCTAACCCAGTCTGCAGTGTCGCCAACGGTCTCCTCGCCTGAGTGGCTGGGAGGTTGCGGCTGCCCTTCACCACGGGCACCCTTCGCCCGCATGCCCTACACTCACCAGGAAGAACACTTGGGAGGTGCTTTTCCTCTGACGGAGACTCCATGCCCAGGCGCAGAGGCAAGGATGGGGTGGCAGGAAGGGAGCACGGCCTCTCGGTAGAGCCCTGTACCCCACTGGGCCACCTGCCACCTCTGGGGCTTTGTGTGCTTATTTAATTTCTCAGACCCTCAATTTTCCTCACCTGTGAAATAGGGATAAGAATCTCCCAAAACTCATGCCCAGGGGATGAGAGGAGGCCACACACAGCAGTGTGCTTAGCGAGATGCCTGCGGCCAAAGGGGGCTCACTGGGTGCAGATTCCCAGCCTAGAGACTCAGAGAGGGGCAGGCAGGGATGACCTGCATACAAGTCATTCACTGCACCTTTATGTCCCACTCGTTTCCAGGTTTTATCCTAAACACAAATGGGCACCTAAGGACCTTGCAGTACAACAGCGGTGGTTATTTCTGTTTGTGTTACTGTTGTTGACGAAGGGAATTTGCCATGAAAGGAGTGGCAAGAAGTCTCAAGCCTGCCCCCAGGTCAGCCCTTGTCATGCCAGGACAAACACGGCCTGGCCCTCATCAGCTCTGGGCCAGAAGCTTCCCATTGCTTCTCTGGACTCCTGCTCCCATGTTCTGTGAGAGCTGAGGGCTGCTGCAAAGAGGGGAAGCAACCCCTGTATGGGAAATGCTATGCAGAGGCCGGGAGGGATATAGGTCCTGCTGTTCTCACTGGTGGAGTGGCACAGCAGCCCACTTAATAGACAGCTGCCCCAGATGTAGGATCTGGGAGCCACAGTCAGGTGTGAAGCCTAAACAGGAGCCCTGCTGCCTGGGAGTCTTCTGGTTCCCCCTTGGTAAGAGCCCCAAGCATCTGTACCCTTAGCCCATGCTTGCATATCAACCCACATGGTTGGGGTTGGGGTCTAATCAAAGCCCACATCCCTACTAAATGAGCTAAGGGAGGGCTCCATATGCATTCAGTTCATTTGCCAACACTCACTTTTCCAGCACCCCACGGGCCCTGCTACGTTTCAGGCATTAAATCAGCACTATCTTGAGCTCTGAAACAGTATGAGAGGGAATAAATGTGGGCTTTGAAGGCGAGTGGTGAGGTCCCTGGGAGGACAAATGAGGCCTTGTTGGAAGAAGGCTCTTCTCACCCTCTCCTAAGGAGCCTAGGGCCTCCGTCTGACCCTGCTGCTTCATGGCTCTGCCCTCCAGCACCATGCTGACCTCAGTGCTCTTGCTGGGCACAAGGGCCTGGGCTCCACAGCCTGGTGCACCAAGCCGGTCACCCCTACTGACACAACCTCCTCCCAGCTCTCTTCCGTCTTTTCCCTGTCTCTGCCAGCCTCACACTATCTCAAGCCGCCAGCACACACTCTGGCTAAGGAGCCACACTGGTAAATTGGCCACTCCCATGCCCTCATGCCCTGCTCATGACAGCCCACCCACATCAGAGCCCTTACCACACTTCCCTCTGCCCAGACCACCACCCCTTCTCTACCCAGGAGCTCCTGCTTGGGGCCAGCTCATGGTCATCTTCTCCAGGAGACCTGCCCAGGTCTGGCTCCTCTTCCCATCCCTGTGCCTCCTCACCAGGTCCTGCACACAGGAGAACAGGAGGCAGGGGGCCCACCCTATCCCCTTCCTCTCCTGTATCATCTCCACATGACTTCGGCTTTATCCCATTGCTGTCTCCATAGACGCAGCTGAGGAGGTATTCCGGGACTGTGAGGACATCCGTAGGTCTGGAGTCAACCAGGACGGTGTCTACACCATCCACATACCCAATCTGGATGTGCCCAAGAGGGTGAGGAGGGTGCTAGCATGTGGAGACTGTGGGTAAGAATGGCACTGAGCCAAGGGCTTGTGAGATGAACTGGCCACCATAGGAATCGAGCTTTGCCCAGTATCTGAGATGCCACTGAAGCAGGGTGCCCTACAGGCAGGTGTCAGGCCTTGGGGCAAAGCAGAATACATGGAAGGGTAAGTGCCCCAGCCAGAGTGACCGCTTATTTTGGAATTCCAGGAAATGGCTTTGTGCTGATTAAGGTTATGCTCCGATAGAGCATGCAAACTCTGAAGCCCCAGGGCCTCAGCACAAGGGGGCTTTCCTGCACCACTGTGCAGGACTGGTGGCCGGGGCCCACGGAAATGCCACCTTCAGGGAGCGGCTCCCAAGCTGGCCCTGAGCTCACAGGTCCAGCCATCAGGTGGTGGAGGAGGGGTGGGTGTGAGGTAGGGCTTGGGGCTGACAGGAAAGGAGCGACTGCCCAGCGGTCCTGCTCCCTAGTCCCCTCTGCGCTTTCCTTTTGACCTGAGAGTGTCAAGGAAAGGGGCCATTTGTCTCCTGAGTCCTTCACATTTCTCACACTTAGGCTAAATGAATCTTTTGACAAAGAGATCAGCTGAGGGCTCTGGGTTAGCAAAACTGTCTAATACAGTCATACCAGGGACTGAACTCAGGTCCTTGCGCTTACTAGGGAAGCACTTATTCCACTGAGCCATCTCCCCAACCTCACTATATTTTTATACTCATGTAAATAAAGGTGCTGTTGCTTTTCTTTTATGCTGACAAGACTCGCTTGTAAAATACATTTAAATTTCCTTAGGTATGAGAAAGGGCACCATTTTTTGGTTTTGTTTTTTGTTTGGTTTTGTTGGTTGTTTTGGGGGTTATTTTTTTTTTAAGTGCCTCATTTTGTAGCTGGGGGCTCATGGTGATCCTCCTGCCCCTACCGCCCAAGTGCTGGGATTGCAGGTATATGCCGGCACCCCTGGCTCAGACCACCATATTTTAAAGTAAATAGGCTTTGTAAATTTAGGAAAATGGGGTTCTGGTAGAATTCAGGCAGGTGTAAGTTGGGAACAGCATTGGAGGGGTGCGAGCTGGCCAGCGGGGAGAGATGCCCGTCCATGTTTAATCCTTCCCGCAACCCGTATTACCAAGGAGTGAGAAGCTGCCATTCGCTTCTCTCTTGGAACGTGCTGGGCTCTCTTTTAAACATCCGCAGGCCCCACCTCATTTAACCCTCACCGTAATGAGGAGAAACTCACTACTGAGCCACAAAGAAGTGAAGATGTGAGTCACTTTAGGCAATGACAGCGGGTGCAAAGGTAGAGCCTGGTATTTCTTGATGAACTTGATCCAGCGCGGGAGGACATAGGGCTCCATCAGACAAGTGACCCTCGCGCTGCCCTGGACGTGGCTCCCGGCTGTGCCCAGCGCGCTCCAGCTGCTCCCCTGCTGGCAGGTGTTCTGTGTGATGGACCCCGATGGAGGAGCCTGGACCGTCATCCAGCGTCGGGAGAACGGCAACGTGAATTTCAACCGAAACTGGGAGGACTACAAGCAGGTGACTCTGCGGCCCCGGGGCGGGGCTATGGGCTCTGAGGTGCAGTGCCGGCGCTGGGTGTTGGCGGAAGGAGGGGAGCTGGTTCACCCTAGCCAATCCACAGAGAAAGACATCAGCCCACCTAAGCCATCTGCCTTCAAACGGATCTGCCCAGAGTTCATGATCTTCCCAGGACCCCACACCTTGAATGAACCCGTTGTTGCAATTTGTGACATACATCCTAGAAATGAGACTTCAGCTTTGTTTTGCTTTTTTAAAAAAGACATACATTGCTTTTTTATATAAAAATAAAAAAGAAGATAAACAAGGAATATAAAGGAGGTAACCAAAAAAATTATCACCTACATCCCTGGATATATTGCTTAAACAAATTTATTCTCCCTTTTATACTTCTGTGACCACATTTGCAGGACAAATTCTGCAATTTAAAATCGATGCTTTGAAGCCCTCATGCCTTTTGAAAGATGAGATATACTTCCTGATTGCCTTCCAATGTTTGTTTGTTTGTGGCAGGGTCTATGTAGTGGAGGCCGGTCTTAAACTGACTGTGTAGCCCTGGCTTGGTTTGAGCTTGCAGCAGCCACCCTGCCTCAGCCTCCCAAGTGCTGGGATTACAGGCATGCACCACTGTGCCCATCAGCCTTCCAATTTTTTAAAAATTAAAAATTTTTTTAACAAGGTGGCTTAAATGGACTTAACCTTTTCAAAAGCAAAACAAATAGGAAAGATACCCACAAGGCCATAGAGTGATACTATTAATTCTGTTTTTTCTGTTCCAGTGCGTGAACACAAATATCATATTAAATGATGGCTGTTCTTGAATCAGATGAGTTTTTAAAAACATCATTAAAAACCTAAAGAGAAATAGGCAGTTCAGATGTAGAAATACACACAACACAGCTGGAATTCATTTAGTAAATGGTGCCTCACCCTGTACATGCGAGCAGGGCTCCAGTGCTCCATTGTTATTCTGCCCAAGCTTCAGCTCCGTGCTCCTGGACGCTGGTAACAAGACGCTGCATGTGCTCCAGCTTTTCACACACTTTTATGTTGCTAAAATTTTGCAATGCCTGCCCTGTCCATGCCCAGTCTTGGTGGCTGACTCAGCATGCCTGGGGCAGGACTGGCACAGCATGCGGTACCCGGATCAAACTTTTTATTTTACTTTATTGAAGAACAAATAGGAATGAGACCATTTCAAATCAAATTAGCAGGACAGATTCAATAATTAACACATTGCATATTGTTTTCGTAGCGGTTTTTGTCATACAAGGTGAATGCATGATATTCTACTTACAAACACTATTACAGCAGATGTCTAATCAATGAATTAAGAGAATGTAGCTGTATACGTATTTTTTTAAAGCTAAATTCTAGTACAGTTTCAATAATTAGTACTTTCTGCCTTGTTATCTTCCTAGTGGTTATCCATAGTATAAGAAGCTGACAGAATATCCTGTCCAAACATGATAGTGCAAATCTTGCTTTTCATAGAACTATGTGGAAGTACTGCATATTCATCCTAACTGTACATATTTATACAAACACAGAATAGTTCTTCCTTTGTATCCCCCTTTTTTTTGTTTAGTCCTATAAAAGATGGGCATTGCATTGTCATTCAATTATTATAGGTGCCTGAACTCAGCAAAACAATCAAACAGTCCAGCAGTGCACAGTAATAGTGGGTTATCTGAAGAAGTTGTTGACTAGAGCCACTTACTACTCAGCTTATTATTATGGCCTTATTTTACGTACCTCATTTTTATACTTTTCTGCTGGATGGTTAAGACCAAGATAAAGTAAGACCTATATAACAAAAAATGTAGGCTTTGTATCTGACGAGGCCAGTCAAGTCCCCTCCGGGTTTATCCTATAACCCCGTACCTCACTCTGTAAATTCTTTGTCAGTGTCAGCCATGTGGATGAGTCACGGCCATTGCTTGACCAGTTTGCTCTCCGTGAGAGCCTGAGAGAAAGTTTTCTCTCCATGTGACTCTCCCCAGGCACACTATAGATCATCAATCGCATTCCTCTGTGGCTCCATAATCTCCTTGATCAGAAAATCTGGGGCACAACTGAGTTCCATGATGTTGCAGTACAGGTTGTCCTATGTCCTGAGTCTTTGCTGACCTTAAGAGGCTAGGGCCAAAATCTTGGTCCTTGTGCTTACCTAGGCAGGCGCTTAGACTGATGAGCTATCTCTGCAGCCCTAAAATATATTTTTAACTGAAGTATAATAGTCATGCAGTTAGTACACAAATGTTAAGTGTAGTGCTCAGTGAACTTCACAGAAGCATTCACCCCAGGACCTCAGAAAGCCAGTCACACAAACCTTCTAGCACCCTAGAACTTGCCCTGGACCTCTCCCAGTCAACAGCCCTCTCAGTATTTTTATATTCTTATTTCAGTTGCCACAGTTTGGTTTTGCCTTTTCCTAAACTTTGGAGAAATGCAATTGTTTTTAACGGCTTTTACATTTACCAATGTATTTGTCCTTTTTCTGGGAAGCAGGATCTCCTAACCCAGACTGCACAGGGACCATGACCCGGCCTCAGAGCCTGACCCAGACCCCTCCTGGGCACTCACCCACCCTGTCCTCCCGCACCCCACAGGGCTTCGGAGACCCAGCCGGGGAGCACTGGCTGGGCAACGAGGCGGTGCACCAGCTCTGCAGCAGCACCACGTACTCCCTGCGTGTGGAGCTGGAAGACTGGGGTGGCAGCACAAGCCAAGAAAACTTCAAGCACTTCCAGCTGGGCAGTGAGGAGGAATATTACAAGTGGGCTTGGGGCCCAGGTGGTGGGCGGGCTTGGGGCCCTGGTGTGTGGGCTGGGTTCCAAGGCCAGAGCCTAGAGTCTGCACCAAAGGTCAGTCCCAGGGTGTCTCCACTTTCTACCAGCTGTCCCCCTTGTGGTCCACGTCAGAGATCCGGAGGTGGCTGGTACGCACTCTGCACATCTTGACCACTGGGTGAAGAGGATGTCACTGACCCCACTATTCCAGAGCAGGAAGGGGCCATCCCAGGGCAATCACCCTGGGTCAGTCACTCAGAGACCCAGAAACAGGCCGTGCTGTGCGCTGGGCTGAGGTGGAGCTGTCCTTGGGATGGGAGACAGGAGCCTGGACACTTTCGGGCTATGCGGCAGCTCTCAGTGGGCTAGTCAAGGTCAAGTGGCCCTGAAGCTCCGTGCCCAAAGCAGGATGGGCTTGGACATGAGGACACTTCCAAACCTTCCCATCCCCCCACTCCTTCCAGCAGAAGTCCTCAGCACGTTTAAGGAAGGAAATGAGCGTTTCCTGAGCACCCACTGTGTTCCGACACTGCATTCCCTCCTCTGAGGGGGCACTGCTGACTCAGGCACTGAACTTAAGGCATCTGGCTAAGGTGACAGACTAGGTAGCCTGAACAAGGCCTCATTCTGCACCATGCTTACATTCCTTTGGGTCGCGCCATGGGCATCCTCGAGGCCCCGCCCTGGGGACAGGGCTTCCTTGCCCGTCCCTGGCGTGTCTGTGGTCCTTCCACCTCTGTCCCCTGAGACACTGACTGCTCCCAACCGCCTCCCACCCATGCCAGGCACAGCCCCTCCCTGCAGCCTCCCAGCACGGCTCGGCCATGTACCAGGGGCCAGGTAACCGAGCCGTAAGTGTGCGCCGCACATTCTATGTGCCGGGGTCACCAAACCACGTAAGCAGCAGGATCACTGTCAGTGTGTCTGTGGTTGCCGGGTGCACAGACGCAGAGGCTGCGGCTGGGACAGGGATGCAGCCTTCCCAAGGCCTTGCAGCCTCCGAGTGTCAGAGCTGGGGTCTAAGTCCAAGCTGAGGGTCATCAGCACTGGGCAGCCTTGACTGTGCCTGCCGGGGCCGCACGCTCTGGCCAAGGAACACAGCCCCAGGGACGGTGCTGCCCGCTGCTGTGCAGGCCCAGGCCTGGGGTTTGGGCTGCTGCAGATCAACCTGAGCTGCTGTGGTCAGGGGCAGCTTCCTGGAAGAGGCAAGTGGACAGGGATGCAGGATGGTGAGCAAGTGAACAGACGCATGTGGGTCCCCGTCGGGCCGCAGGGGGGCAGACTCTGGCCGCAACTCTCCCTGGTCCTGAGACTGGCAGGCTCTTGTGCTCTGGGGATCCTATTTCCTCCTGTGGCCAGGGCCTTGTGAAGCTGAGATAAGAATAAGTGGAAACCTGCAAAGGCCTTTGGACAGTGCCTGCTCCCTTCGAGAGGCTCCAAAGCTGTCGGCCACTGTCCTCGTTTTGGTCACTGTGACTCCGCTTCAAGACCCAGTCAATGAGTGAGGGGGGCCCAGAACACAGCAGGTGCTCTGCCCATGTACAGAAGCAGGAGGAGGAGGATCTGGAAGAAAATGGCCAGGCTGAAGTCCTCCTAGCACAACAGGAGGGAGGCACTAGCAGGGACACTCCCCAGTGGGGCCCCTCTGCAACATGGCCCCCACCTGACTGTGCTTCTCTCCCATCCCCCCACTGGGTGGCCATCAGGATTTTCGTGAATGGGTACAGTGGTGTAATGCAGGAGCTGGGTCAGGTGATCCTGTGGAACAACAGCTTCAGCACCCGTGATGCAGACCATGACAACTGCGGCTGCAACTGTGCGGCGATAATGTCCGGAGGTGAGTTAGGGTGGCGGCACCTTCCACACCAGGATCCCGAGGTCCCCTTAAAGTCATCCTTCCTCCTAGCCCAGAGGTCAGGATGTGGCCTAGGGACAGCTCCCACCAACTCCTGGGATGCCACGGAAGTCAGAGAGTGAGCAATGGGGTGAGGCAGAGACGGAGCAGGAAAGACAGAGGTGAGACCTGAGCCACAGACAGGGAAAGATGGGGCAGACAGGCAGAGGCTGACGGGAATGAGAGCAGTGGGCAGGGAAGGTGGAGGGAGAGCTGGAGAGGAGGTGCAGTCCTGGGCACCTCCGGGAGAGGACTGTGCATGGAGACAAACCATAGACGAGACCTAGAGCCGAGACGGCCAGGCAGCAGGAAGCACCTCAGCCAGAGAGGCACACAGAGCAGCACGGGTACAAAGGCCATCAAGAGGGAATGACTCGTGGGGAGACAGCCACCACATACCACAGGAGGTGACACAGAAAAGACCTGAGCTCACAGGGAAGGGACGCAGACACACAGGAGTCAGGACGGAAGGAGGTGCAGAGGGGCTGGAGGGGAGGCCGGAACCCTCTGCTGTCCTTCAGGGGTCCCTCCTGAGCAGAGGGTCTGTTGTCCCAAGGCAACAGCAGCCCTGAGCGGCCCTTGTCCCGTCCACAGGGTGGTGGTTTGATGCCTGCGGTGGCTCCAACCTCAATGGCGTCTACTACCCGGCCAAGCAGCACTTGCACAAGATGAATGGCGTGCGCTGGAACTTATTCCGGGGCACCACATACTCACTTCGTGCCTCCCGCATGATGATGCGGGCCCTGCCCAGCTAGCCTGTGCTGTGCAGGAGCCGGACTCTGCCGCCCTGGGACATGTGAGCTGGCCTGCCCTGCCAAGTCTGGAAGAGTCGCCTGCCTCTCTGCTCCCTGGATGTGCGGGCAGGTGGCTGGCAGACCAGCTCTGGAGCTCAGGTCCTCGGAAATGGGAAGTGGATTCCGTTTTAAAAACAAAGCAACCTCATATGATTTCATCAAGAACATAGGAAGTCCACTCCAGGCCCACCTGGTTTTCGGGGACAACAGTGGCAGTTGCTTAGGAACTTGGGCTGGAGCTGTGTTCTTCCCGGGGGCCTTGCTCCACAGTGCCTGCCCCTTGTCCTCACCCCCTCCTACCTCCTCCAGGGCCCCCTCCACAGGAGGGTCTCCATGCCTGAATGAGCTGTTAACTAAACTTGGCTCCTGGAAGGAATCCCTCACTCCTGGTGTGACTGCTCGTCTTGGGCGAGGGGGTGTGCACACGGGAAGAGGCCCTGATTTGCGGGGAGGACAGTGTCCCATTCCACATTTTCCTAGCTTGAAATCTCGCTTTTTCTGGGCTGGAAGGGGCTGTACTCCCCCCTGGCAGCTACCACCCTCTCCCCTGCACTGCCCTGCTCCCAGGCTGGCATCAGACCTGGTCCCTCCGGTGCCACGGAAGCTGACAGGGGTCCATCTACTCCCAGCATATCTACTCCCAGCATACCCTAGTGTGGGCTCCACTGTAACAAGCACAGTGCCTCTTTACAGTGCCTATGGCCAAATGAGAGACAAAATCAAAGAAAATAGGCAGTCATAACTGCAGGACTTGTACTTACTCTGGGACTGTCCACAAAAACACATTAGAGTAGCGTTCTCCAAATCTATTTGAAAACGGACACTTTTTGTTCTACTGAAAGGTGCAGGGGCCCTTAAAAAAAGCTAGTTCCATTGTTTTTAAAAAAAAAAAAAAAAAGACCCCACCTCCAACCATACTCACCCATTTTGGCTATAAGGAACACAGCAATGCCACAGCCTCTGAAGCAACTGAAAGCAACTTGGGTCAGAGCACACCAGAGGAAGGTCTAGAACCAGATCCCCGTCTGCCTACGCACTGAGTCCTGCAGGGCTGCTCTGGCCCAGGAGCCATATCTATGCCCTTCTAGCAGCTACTAGGGCTCCCTGGAACTCCAGGTGACCCAGGCTCAAGTCCAGGAACACCTGGACAGGACAACAGCACCTGGGTCCAGATACCCTGGCCCCAAGCTAGAGCCCTTGGCCCCTCCTAGCCTCAGCCTCCTGTGGGGCTGCACTGGGTCTGCAGGGGGAGCGGGTCAATGTCAGGAGCTGCTCATGAGCTTCCCAGAGGTTGCAGTCAGAAAGGAGTCCCAGCCATGCCGCCACCCTCATTACTGGGTCCCTTCCTCAGCCTGACGAGGCCCCTTAGCGCTGTTACAGGCCAACACAGTGCTAGCCAGGCCCTGCCTTCCCTAGAGCCAGAAGGCAGTGGGACACCTTTGGGCCACATGACCACCCCTGGCCCTGGGTACCCTCGCACCTTGAGCAGCCCCAGCACAACCTCCCTTGAGCCTTTCTTGTCCAGATTAGTGAACTGCTGCTGGCGGTGGCAAAGGGAATGTACCAAGGTGACCTTGCGGGCTTTCTGCTGCCCAGAAGGCTCTAGTTGCCTCACGCAGCATTTGCCCAGAAGACCTTTCCTTAGCACCTAGTGCATTATGGAGACATGTGCAGGGCCAGAGCCACACCTTAGGCCGTGGCTTAGCCTCTCAAGGCTTCAGGTGTCTGCCTGGAAAGTGGAAATGGTGCTGCTCTCTGTCCTTGCTGGGCTGCGGCAAGGAGGATGAGACTGTCTATGTGAACTCGACAGAGCCTGACACAAGCCAAGCGCCTAATAATGTTGGCTGCAAAGAAAGCAGAGGAGGGGAAAAAGGCATTCAGGGTTACATGTGTGGCTTTTACTTTTTTACTACAGAGCTTCTAGGAGGGCTGTATTCTGAGAAGAGACAGCAAAGCTATGAGCCCCAGGGTAAAGGCCCTAACCTCTAGTTGAGTTATACTTTCTAAAAAGGCCAGGAAGGTGATCTGAGTTACTTTAGACTCCTGCTCTTAGATGTTCATCCCTCCTCTATTTTCCTCCCTTTCCTCAGGACTCTCCAAGTAGCAATTCTATCTGAAGGAATGGAAGTTCAAGTAACTGAAAAGCGTAGGGCAGGACTCAGGCACGGTCAGCTGCTGGCACTAAGACAACGTGCCTCTTCCCATCATGGTCTTTCCATCACCCACAGTATTTCATTCTGATCCTCTGGCTCCAGCAGCCTAGGTTCATGTCCTCCCACTCAGCGGCCCCAGCCAGGGAGCTCCTGTGCCTGGAGGTTCCGGCATAGCAGTACCTCTCTCCAGTCAAGGCAAGTCCCATGTCTGGCACAGGACTGTGATTCTGATTGGCCATAGCTGGGTCACGTGATCACATCAGGGTCAGTCGAACCCAGGTCAGCCTGTCCACCTGCAGGAAGCAGGAGCCGAAACTGGCTGGCAAGGGAATGTTCATTCTCCTCCCCGCTGCCTCCCATCCCCTTGCTCTTCTGTCCATCTCTGCCTTTCTCCCAGGTGCTTATTGCCCTGGTGCCAGCTATCCTTTGGTCACCCCAAGACTATGACAAGGCCAGTTCTCAAGGCTGCCTGCTCCCCCAGTGCAGCCTCTGGCCCTCTCTGAATCTGAGCTTCCCATCTGCGCAGTAAGGGTACAAGCTCCAGCAGCCCTTCAGACATCACAAGGCCTGTGGGGCCAGTGTAGCCCTGGGCCCCAGCTCATAGGAACTGGCCCTAGGATGCTTGCACCTACATGTTAAAATACATCACATCTCCCCATCTTGTCACTGAAGACCTCAGGGCTTAGAGAGGGAATGGGTTTCATCCAAGGCAGCTCAAACAGGCACCAACACCCTGGCTTGCACATGAATTGCCTCTTCCTGCAGCTCTCTGGGAGCATCTCCATACTGACCACAGCAATGTGGAGGCAGTGTCCCCTCCACATTGCCTATATCAAAGGCTAAAGGGACATTCTAGAAACGCCTGCAATACCAACCTGCCCTCTTCATTGGCCAGATCCTGATGGAGCCAGCCAAGCAGAACACATCATTCCTGAGGTCTCGGCCTGTCCTGCTGTAGCCCTTTCCACACTGGGGAGAGCTCAGTGTGCACATCTCAGAGACCACAGCTACAGGCCAGCGAAAAGGTGGCCCTTTGAGGGGTAAGGGGCGGCCATCACTGAGGCGGTAGTCCCTGCGCCTGTTAGATCCAGCCACTCCTCCCAGGTTCTCCTCCCTCGTGGTACCTGTATTGCCTTCATCGCTCCTTTCACAGTGGCAAAGCTAGCTGTGTTTCCTTGGCAATAACAGCATTGACGCTTTTTGACATAGCACTGCTTCTGATTCGCAGCATCAAATTCACAGGGCCTGGTCCACACGTCCATTCACGTATTTCCTCATGACATCGTGTCCACATGCACCTATATCATAATCATGTCTTCAGGATCTGCCTGGGTCCAGGTCTGCTGGGTGATGGCGTGAACAAGCTAGATCCACATCCCTTTGATGGCCTCTCTTTGGGTGTGCACCCTCCCGGCCTATAAACACGTCACTTCCCCACCTGGATTCCTCAGGAGCTCCCTGGGATCACACAGCGAAGTCCTCCTCCAGCTCTGTCTCCATCCCCACTCCTATGTAGTGCCTCACTAGCTCATCAAAGGCCATGAAGCTTTGGCCTGGCCTGGAGTTGGTGTTGGCTTCACGGGCATGTGGCCCACTGAGTCACTGTGTTCCAACGGGTCACACACCTGCTTCAGTGCTCTGCAGTAGTTTTCAGAGTTTTGTAGCTTTACCTTTGAGCTTGAGATTTGCAAGCTGGGGCCTACGCCCCTGCAGGGCTGGATGTGCACTGCCTCTGGGCATGCATGCCCTGCTTAGGAGGCCTGGGGACCCCAAACTTTCTGTCCTCCAACACAAGTTGGAGCCTGGAGCAAATTCTTTCCCTCTTGGGACCTTGGTTCTCACTTTCCAGAACACCAATTTTGCTGAAATTTTGAACACTGGTGAAGATCCAGTCTACTTGGTAAGGAAAGACCTCTGTCAAGGACATGCTTCACGGGTGAGGCCACCACCATTCTCAGTGTGGCCCGTGGTATTTCTGTGTCTTCCCATTACTTTGTGTTTCTTGATCCTTTGTCATTGCTGAAACTTAATCATCAGACAAGTAGAAGTGGGCCTTGAAGGATTCAGGGTAAAGTTTTAACTGACAGAAACAAATCCACATGTTTGCTTTTCTTTTTTTCCTAATTGTTTGAGGCAGTACCCCTAGGGTTCCACAGGAACCCAGACTGAGAACAACTAGCACAATAGCATGGCAAACAAAGTTGGCATCTGTGCAACGGGGTCTGATGACCGTGACTCACTGGCTCGAACGGTACAGAGCCCTGGAGCCCCAGACCAGGTTGAGAAGAAAATGGATAGCAATGGCAGGTTCAGACAAGGGGAGGGAGAAGGCCCCAGGGCAGCTCTTGGGGTGGTAAGAATGCTGGTCCCTTGACCTGAGTGAGATACACATGTCCAGCTTGTGAATGTTCAACTGGCTGCACCTCTATTTGTACACTTGTCCCCAGATAAGGTTCTCTGGATGTAGGCAGTAGTAAAGGAATTACCCAAATTTACTTGAAACAAAGGGAAATCCACCTCAGGCAAAGTAAGACTTTGGAGAGGCAGCTAGCAGCAGATTACACAAACCTTCACCTTTGGCTCAGTTGTCCTCATTCCAAGGAATCTATCCTGAAGTATACAACATAAGCGTGAAGCTATTTACTCCTGCTTGGTTTGTAGTAACAGAAGATTGGAATTAAGCCAAATGAATAAGCTACAGCACATTACTTGTTATATATCAAAATACCTTAATCTCAGTAGCAAAACCACCCACCACGGACATCATGCTCTCTAATTGCGTAGGTCGGGCCAGTTATCTGCTCCATGTTGGCTGTTCCTTTGCCTAGGACAGGGGCACACTCACCTGGCCCTCTGGGTCTTCTGGGTTGTCTGTGCACTGTTTTGGCCCCTTACATCAATGAAAATCCGGTTTTTTTCTCAAGCAACTTAAAGTTGTATTTTTACCTGCATTTGAAGATGCCCAAATAGCACAAAAGCAAAGCTGTGGGGAGAGCTGACAAGAGTGTGGCCTTCCCTACAACTGAACAGTGAAGCAGCAGTGTCACTGGACAGATGTTGTCACCTTTCCTATAGATCAGTGGTGAGCAGGAGCTCCCAGACCAGCCGTCTTGGGACACCAGCCTCTAAATTACAGCCCAGGAAGCATTCATGCTGCTAGATGTGGCCATTATCTTGACTTCTGGATGGTTTCACAGGTGGATTCGGATGTTAAAACTTACCAAATGATTTTCTCAGGCATCAATTTCACCTCAAAGCTGTCTTTAAAACAAGAAAGGTAATAAATCAGAAATTCGACAAAACATAAGCTATTATTTTCTCTCCATGCCCAATCAATCTTCCTCAGGCATCCCACCTACCACAGGTGGAGACCACCCGTGGAACTGGAGAAACATAGAATTTCATTTAATTCTCACAACTCAGAAAGCTCTTTAAATGAGAAATCCGGCAAACGGACTTTGTACAACATACCCATCGCCACCACTCCGCAGTAAAGTACATCACAGAAGTCTAATACTTGAGCCAATGTGGCACCAGATGCAGACAGGCAAGTGATGACCCTAAAACTCCACATTATTTCTGTCGTTCTCCCGAACCTTGTGGAGAAGTGCAACGGACCAGCCTTGCTGTGCGATGTGACACAGAGAGCCAGCTTGCAGCAGCTCATGGTATCAGTGGGCGGATTTGACCACGGCCACCTGCTCCACACCTGTGTGAGCACAAGCAACCCGCACGTCCTTCCAGGCTTTGGGGCCACCCCACAGCAGTCCCGTACTCTGCCCTACCCAGGGCTTCATTTTCTGTGACGCTATGGCTCAGGCTTGGCGTCCCCTAAAGGCCCTTGTGTTAAAAGCTCGGTCCCCAGGTTGGCTCTCTTAGGAGAGGGTGGGAACCCCCAAGGTGGGCCTAGTGGGAGCCCTGCTCATAACTGATGGCTCTTCCTCGCCTTCCCTGCCTGTCACGAGGAGGCCACACTTTGCTGCAAATCCCAAAGCAATGGGACCTGTGCTCAATGAACGGAACCCCCCCAGTGATGTACTGAAATAAACTTAAAACCCTTTTCCTCCTTGTAAGTTGATTATATAAGCTATTTGTTATGGTAATAGAAAGCTGACTAACACACCAATTGGACTTCTGCAGCTAGTACATATGCTTATTTGTCTTGGTGCTTTCAAGAGAGACTACATTCATAGAATTTTTATTAGAGTTTATTGCTATGATTTCATTTTATTAGAATTATTTTTATGGACCACTTACTTTTCTCATTTAGTAGATTAACTGTTTTCATAGGTAAATGTATATAGGATTTGACTCTCCAAGATTTTGTGCACCCACTGGGGGCTTAGAACGTGACCCATGGGTGAAGGTGACACCATCTGCCCCCTATGGTCACAGGAGGGTTGAACTGTTAACTCTGCTTGGTTGTGACACAACCCATATCCATCCAGTGAAGCCAGGGACCCCTCCTCAGAATGATGGCTTCAAATGCTTAAAATAAAATGCACTGGGTCAAAAGGAAAACAAATTATATTAAAACCAGCTATCAAAATACTCTTTTTTGTGTATTTGGTAGAGGATCTCACTACACAGTTCAGACTTGCAAGGATTCTCCTGTTTTCAGCCTCCCAGTGCTGGCATTACAGGCACGCATGGGCCACCATGCCCAGTCTTGGCGGCAGGCTCAGCTCCACCCCTGAGGTGGCACACAGCATTTGGGGCCAGAGATCAAACCCCAGTCCCCGCACTTGCCTAAGCAGACACCTAGTCTGCTAAACTATCTCTCCAGCCCTCAAAATAACTGTGATATCACAATTTGTGGGAACAAATTACTGACCAAGACATAGCAGCAGATCGCTGTAATGTCAAAGAAGTGATGGGTGCTAACAATGTATGTGTGTGTCTAAAATTATGATGAAAGAAAATGAATAGGCTCCCAGGCACTGAGGATAGGGCTGTAATATGTGTCCTATGTTTGTAACTGAAGGAAATGCTGAATTTCATAAAAGGCAAATGAAGATACATTCTATCCAAGAAACCACAGGTTAAAAATTCTTCAACTGGTGGGGCCAGGGAGATAGCTCAGTACAGTAAGTGCTTGCCTGGCAAGCAGAAGGTCCTGAGTTCAATCCCTGATTCCATAATAAATAAATAAACATTTGTCAACTATTACCTACAAATTGCCTAGGATAGTACCTAGCATTTGGCAAGTGTTTGATAAATATTATTAATTGAAAAACTGTAAGTTAGTGAGATACGTAACAACACCTCACCCCACAGCTCAGTACCCTGGTGCTGCAGAGCACTTGCCTAGGATCTGTGGCCACCGCTGGGGCCAGCATCACGGGACAACATCTTCCTGTAGGTCTCCAGCCCAGGAAAGAAAACCAAACTCAAAGGGTGGTTTCTACTGGATGTATTTCTTTCACACCACTGTGAAGTTTGAAGAACATCATCAAGCTGGAACCGTCATAATTCTGGGATTGTCTACACAATCCTGTGTCGGCAAAAACCAGTAATCCCAGCACTGTGGGAGGCTGAGTCAGGAAGGCTGCAGTCAGGAGGCCAGCCTGGCCAGTTCAGTAACTTAGTGAGACAGAGTCTCGAAAGAAAAGAAGGAAGGAAGGGAGGGAAGGAGGGAGGGAGGGAGGGAGGGAAGACCTGGGGATGCAGCTCAGTACTGCTGTTCAATATCTAGTACTGAAAAAAAGATTAATACATTATTAATACATAAATATGCTTCATGCATTATTATGCCATATGTATCTTCCCAAACATGCATATATACATACATACACCTGTATAAAAATATGCATATACATTAGGACACTATGCTAACCTGGGTGGCGGCCACATACACTCATATGCATGAATCATATGTGCATTTCATACACACAAACACAGAAGTAAAATAGATCACCCTCGTACACATACAGTCTGGCAAGTACTCACACACACGGGGCTCATGGCAGAGCCAGGCCACACCCTGGAGCCGTGCATACCAGCCCATGTCTCAGCACACATGGACAGCAGATCTCAGAAGGCTTTGGGACTTCAGCTCAAGTCCGGTCCTTGAGGACCTCACCAAGAAACACTCGGCACCTAGTGACGGTGAACACCCTGCTGAACCCACACACGACAGCACCTGCCACGCGCAGTGACACCCATGCCCCACGTTCTTCCCTCCCTTCTTAATATGGGACCCCACTAACCCGTTCCTTGGGCACAGACTGGCTCAGGGACCCAAACTGCACACTGTCAGCACATGATGTGGCCCTGGCCAGTCACGTGACATGAGAGAGCACATCCACCCCAAAGAAAAGACATAGAGGCTGGTGACACAGAGTGCTTCTCTCTCCCGCAGGAAGATGATGGCTAAGACCTCAAGAGGCCCTGCCTTTGAAACCAATCTAACAATGCAAATAGCAAGAAGGGAGTCACAGAAAGGAGAGACACAAAGGCCTAGGGCTTTAATGACATCACTGAGTCTCCCCTCCCTGAAGCTGTCTTGTGTCTACAGAACAAACTTCTTGCTCACATAAACTGTTCAGAGTGGAGTCTTTGTAACTTGATACCCTGATTGCATTGTTATGATCTCATTTAATTCTACCCTCACCTTAAGAAATGCATTTCACAGCTCAGAAAACTAAGCCTGAGAGAGGCTGTTTTGCTCAAGGCCATAGAAGCACTTACTGGGGAAACTTGGGTTTGAAGCCAGGCCTTTCCAGTGCCATGCTGCAGGCAGTCATTAGCACTGCACTTGTTGGGGTGCAGCTTCTGAACCTGTTCTACCAACCAGGCACAAGTTCCCACCCAGCACCTCCATTCCCCATGCACTGGGGCCCAGGCACATGAGTGTGAGCTCACATTCAGCTCTAAAACTTGGCCAAGTGCAGCAGGTACGTCTGCTGGGCTTGCTCGGAGGCCTAGGACGACCTGTGCATCCACAGATGTTCTGATTCCCTTTCCCTTGGCTTTCTCTTTCTTCTACATGTAAACTGCTCTGAGTTGCTTAATGTAAAATTTTATATTTTTTTCTTTCTCCTTGACTTTTCTACATAAATGATCAAAATAATAGTTTCTGTCAAATTGACAGAAACTAAGGTTGAAGTGGCCACCTTCCCTCTCAGGCCTCAGTTTCCCCATAGGAAGCATGGTGGCTTGGCTGGACACCCTAGGTGCTCACTAGCTGTGGCTCTCAGGAACCCTTCATCTTTCCCCCTGTCCCAAGGCCTTGCTCAGCTCTCTGCATGAGCCATCTCTTCCAGAACCTCACTGGAGGACACAGGCTCTGGCTCTGTCACCCTCCAGAGAGCAGCTCAAGACCAAATAGGTGGGAAAGGAAAACTCCCAGGAGAAGCAGAGCACCTGAAAATGCCTGCCAGTTGGCATGCCTACCCCAAATATGGTAACAGGGGGAAAACAATAAAGGGGAGGGGTCTTCTCAGTGGCCCCAAGCTGACCCCACTTGAGAAAGACACAGGGGGACCCACATCCAGGAGCTGACCTGAGGGGCCAGGCAGGGGCTCAATGTCAATGGGCCTGTGGAACAACAGCTCCACAGGAGGTCAAGCTCAGACAAGTCACTCCAGGACTAAAGACTCAAGAGAAAAACAAGATCACTCTGTCTTTGGATCTGCACAATAATGCAATGTGGCCACATCCAGGCCACAGGTCTGGCCAGTCTCTCCCATTCTTGCTGATCCTGAGGTGACACCTCAAGCCTGGCTCCCACTGCTTTCTCAATAGACGAGGAATGATGGATTTGAAGTCTCACGTCATGACTCTCAAGCCCACTAGGCTGACCACTAGGCCATGCTGCCTATTCTCAGTCGCAACCCTGAATGCTATTCTAATGCTGCTTTGCTCAACCTGAATTGCCACTAGCAGTGTGCATGTGGGACATGACTGAGATGCCACTTCAGCTGGGTTAATCACAGCCTGTCACCCAGCTGTGCTGATGGTGGCTGCCATCCACCCCTTGGCCCTATTTCGCCCATGGAGGAATTCTTTCCTACCCTCCACCTCTGCATCCCTGACCTTTGCTGGGCAAGAATTCATCCTTACATATCAGAGCCACCTTTGTCCTTCTCTTGTCTCCCAAACCTGCAACAGGGACAGTGGTGAAGCCACGAGGAGATCCCAGCTCTGAAGCCAGCCACTCTGCAGCTCTTGGCTGCTGACCTTGTTGCAAGTTACTCAACCTCTCTGGGCTGCAGTTCTGGCCTGAGAAAGGGGGTTACTAATAGTATCTCTCATGTTCCAGGGTCACCATGAGGCCCCACGAGAAGCAGCCAAGATGATCAAAGCCTGGCCCAGAGTTCATTTCAACATCCAAAATCAAGGTGAGCCAGGCCTTCCTTGGGATCACCGAGGTGGATGTTCCATGGCATCTTTAAATTCTACTCAAAATGGAAGCAAACAAGGTCAAGATCCCAAAGGAGAACACATAAATCCCACTCCGGGCATCCTAAACTGGCTCCAACTGGGCCCAGCCCCAGTGCAGCCATGAACTTGTGGTAGGCCTTGGACAAGTCCGGTCACTCGGACTCAGTGCGCTCTGCCCCCTAAGAGGACGCTGATCCTACTGCCAGGAGCAATGTGACAACCGGCTGGGGAGGCAAGTGTGAGCTGTGGGCCCCTGGGGAACCAGTTTATCCAGGGGAAAAACCTCTGCTGATAGCGAGAAAAAGCTTCCCAGCCCAGGAGCTGCTGCTTCTCCAGGCTGGGCGGGGAGGACTCAGCAGCTCCTGGGTCGGCCCTAAAGCTGTTCTGTGGCTTTAAGCAACAGCCCCCCCTCACTCTTGCCCTCAGCTTCCCCATCTGCTCAGTGGCCCCCCTGACTTTATCCCGCACAGACTGGCTGAGTGACTGTCCCAGAGTCACACAGCAGTGAATCTGGACAGCCCGACTCTGGGCCCAATACCCCTTCGCCAGAGACACCCAATCTGTCTGCATAGGAAAGAAGCCCACTGCTGCACCCCAAGGCAGCCCTCACTCCCAACAGTGCTGTCCACCAGGTGACCACACTGGCCAAGGCTAGGTGGGCAGCAACAGAAAGTAACTCAGGAACACGGGGAGACTCCGCGGACACTCCCCAGGTGAGGCAGGAAAGGCCCAGCGCGGAGCCCACCGCCTGGGCTTTCTTCTCCAGGACACAGGCCAGCAATGAGGTGCAGCCCCCCCATGGCTCACCTGCTTCAAGCTTGCAGTTCCTTCCTGAGACTCAATTGCATGACCCTGCAGTCGGCATCTGCTAACACCAATGCCAGTGGGCGGGGACAGTGTGCACAGCTCAAGCACGGCATGTGGGGACGCTGTGGCGAAGTCCACCTACTGTGTCTCTGACACACCGTCCCACGTCTGGGCATGCACACTAGTGACTGCCATTGCCCCAGAGGGAAGCAGATGGTTCCCAGAACTAGGCCAGAAGTAAATGCGTTTTCATTTCCCCAAACCTGGTCACCATTAGCATTTACTAGCCAGGATTTGGGGCCTGGCTTCAGGTGGATTCTGGGCAGAACACTGGAGGGAAATGCACTTGTTTTGTTTTCCCAGAAATTTGTTCAGGTCTGGCTCAGCGGGCAGTACCTATCTCCAAGGAAACCAAATTCCCCCACCCTGGGAAGTGCCATCCTATGTCCCTTCCAGTGATGGCAATGGTAACACAACTAGCTGAAGTTTTTCAGATATTTGGCCTATGCCTCTCATGTAACCCTAGGAACTATTTGTTGAAGGACGCTAATGACTCTAGAATCATTTCACAAATGAGAAAAGGATGCAGAGTGTGACATGGCCGTTCCGAGGTCACAACGTAAGTAGCAGGACCAGAACTCCAACCCTAAGATAACCAACTAATTTAGATGTAGAAGCCTCCAAGATACAAAATCATTTACCAGATGGGTAAACTGAGGCCATGAAGAAGAGGTAGGGGGCATGTACTTGGGAAGCTCATAGGCCACCTGGAGATGGGCCCCCTGCAGCTCTGTAAGAGGAGGCCCTTGGCTGGGGCCCCACAGCAGGGGACAGCAGAGCTGGAGTTCAGCCTGTGCTTGTCCCCTCTCCCCTGGGGTCCCAGACTGGAGCTTGCCTTCCTCCCAGTTGCAGAGACTCAGTGGGTGGCCAGACCTGGATTCCTGGCAGGAGGAGCCATAGGAGGAAGAATGGCAGAGGGACAGGTATTGCAGCCAGCAAGGAGACAGGAGTTCAGAAGCCACAGGGCTCTCTGCAGCAACCAACTTCAAGTCCTCTGAGCTCTCTGAACTTCTGTTTCCCCCTTTTCAGGAGGGTCTTAAAGTCCTATTGCTCAGGACCCTTTTGGCTTTGGCACCTGGAGACTAGGAGATGGCCTCATTAGCCATGCATGGCTACCTAGCAAATCATCACAAGCCTGGTGACTCCACAGAACATGGCCTGGGCAAGAATCCGAACCCCGGTGACAGCACGCTCCCCACTCAGGTCTCGCCTGGCTGAGACCATGGTGCTTCTGGGCTTTGGGGAGCAAAGGCTATCAGCAAAGCTCAGTTCCTCGGATAATGGATCTGAGGGGGACATTTCCTTGCTACACATAGTTTGGGGGTCACTCCCAGCCCAGGGGCCAGCTTAGGTCCTGGCCTTCTTTCAAGTCTCTTTCCCTTACATCTCTCACATCTGTGCACTGCCTATGGGCTCTACCTTAGGGTTGGTCCAGAATCCCACATCCCTTGCCCCCACCGCAGTCCAGCCCCTCATCTTCCACCTGGACTACTGAAGCAGCCTTGTCCCCTGCAGCCTTGCAGTCCCCCTGCACAGATGACCAGCTCAGGAGAAGTTGAAGCATGCCTGGTCCTGCCCCAGCGCTGCCTTGAACCTGGGTAGATGCATGCATAAGAGGGTTTAGTCCCTGCAGGCTGTGGACTAGCTGATGGAGGCAGGTCTGTTGTGAAGGGTTCACACGCTGGCAGGCTGCCCGAGGAGCACAGACCTGCTGAGCCCAGGAGACTGTGGGCGGTGCCACTATCCCATCTGGCTGTGTCATGGCAGAGGCATTTAATGATGCCTTCCCCAGGGCAGTGTCATGCCCACCACCAACCTTGGCGGGCAGCCCAGCCTGGAACCCGACAACACTGGCTGGGGCTTCCCATGGGTGCTGTGCCTGGGGAAGCCAAAATATTACTGTAGAGGGTGGAGCCACAACCCCAACTGGACAGAGCAAAGGAAGGCAGGATGGCGTGGCCTGGGGCCCTGGCTTCTTGGGCTTGAGGACTAACATTTGGTCTGCCTGTCTCTTTCTGGCTCCCTGGCTACTTTCTCTGACTGTATTTGTAGTGTAGTGCTACTATTTCTTCATGGGTAATACAGCTCTGTAATTCAAAAATCCAAAGTGAGTCTCTCCCACCCCGATCCCAGCCTGCCAGTTTTCCTCCCAGGGTGGCCCTGTATGATTCTCCCAGGAGACTTCATGCTGATACGAAGCCGTAAGGACACAACTTCCTGTTTCCATCCCACTGGCTCTTGGATCTCACAACTATAAGCTGGCATATTTGGGTCATCTTTCGGATGGCTGCATAGGATCCTGCTGCCCGTGCCCCCATTAATTTACCTACTTCTCATGGATAGGTATTTCCAATAATCATTTGCTGTACAAAGAACAGCATAATCAACAACATTTTATGCTCAGTTGGGGAATATCTTTGAATTAAAGTAATTATAAGCATTTAGTAGTTCAAGCAGGGATAGCATAAAATATAGTAATATGGTTTAGGGCCTCACTTCTCAGGATAGCTTGGAAGCGCTCCCTCTGTGTCGCTGCTCCTGCTTGGTGACAATGGGCTGGGACACTGCCCAACCCAAGGAGATCATGGAGACCAGACACCTGCCTGAGGCTGTAACACTCTGGCAGCCAAGTGCAGGGGCTCTCCTCCATCTCTGTGACCCGGGCCTGCGGGGGCCGTGCTCCACCCCTGTGACCCCGGGCCTGTGGGGGCCGTCCTCCATCTCTGTAACCGGGACCTGTGGGGGTCGTCCTCCACCCCTGTGACCCCGGGCCTGCGGGGGGCCGTCCTCCACCCCTATGACCCCAGGCCCACGGGGGCCGTCCTCCACCCCTGTGACCCCGGGCCCGCGGGGGCCG